>CAUYUJ010014780.1:77500-90889 GCA_963575745.1 Prorocentrum cordatum
CGTACGCGTGCGCGCGTGCCTGTACGTGCGTACGCGTTTGCCTGTGCGTGCGTGCTTGTGTGTGAGAGATAGTGTGTATGTGTGTGTGTGCGTTTGTGTTTGTGTTTGTATTTGTGTTTGTGTGCGTGCGTGCGCGACGTGTGTGTAGTTTACATCCTTAGCGATGTTGGGGGCCGGGCGCCGCGCACGTTGTGCTGACTGTTGCACGTTCTCCGTTTCGTCGCTGCGCGCGAGGCCGCTACCGCCAAACAGTGTGTTCTGTGTTTGTATTTGTGTGTGTCTATGTGTGTTGTGTGACGTTTTTTGTGCGTTTACATGGTTTGCACGCTGTGTGTGCTCCCTACTATGTGTGTTCCTTGTCTATGTTTCAGTGTGTCTGTCTATGTGTCTCTGTGCCTGTGTGTCTTATGTGTCGATGCTTGTGTGTCTGTGTGCATGCGCCTGTGTGTATCGTTGCGTGTCTCTGTGTATGCGTGTGTGTGTGTGTCTTTGTCTGTGTGTACGAGTCTGGTTCTGCGCGTATGCGTGCGTGTGTGTGTCATGAGGCAGGCCACTGGGACCAGACGCATTTGGGTCCTGCGATCAGTCCTGCGCCCCCCCTTTGCGCCACTGCCCTGCGCCACCGACAGCTCCGCCCACAAGAGGTGTAAGCACCGCCGCCCCAGGCCACGCTCCGGCGCCGGTCCCCGACCCAACCCCCTGTTCCCCCTGTCCTCTCTCTCGGCATCTTTCTCGCCCTCGTCCTCCCCCCTTCTTCCCTGTAGAACCTCTACGCTTTCCTTCCCCTTCCCCCTCCCGTCCCCTCGCTCCCCGATGCGTGAGCACACATCATCATGCTCAAGCCGCCGTTCGACGGCGGCTCCCGCCCTCCACAATCCCTTTCTCTGCACGCCACATTGTTTGTCCTGTGCTTTGTTCTTTCCGTCCTATCTATTATTGCAGTCACTTGATGAGTATTGCTGTTATGTTTCAGCATACAGTGGAGACCCATGCCAAGAAACACCCTGCTTGCCTCCAGGAGGCCCTGGGTTTCTTGGGTTTTGTTTTTTTTGCCATGGAAAGCGTGACGCTCCCACGCCGAAAATCAATGGACGTCCTGGGGTCTCAGGGTTGTGTTTCTTGTGGAAGGTTTCTTGTGGATTAGCCTCCACTGCATGCTCTTTCCATACGGTACGTTTTGTTCAGATGTTTTAGCGCGCGGCTCCAGAAGAGGCCCCGACTCCTTCCCCGTGCAGGGTCAATATATCGCTCCGGACCCATGACTGAAAGGGGCCCTCAGAGAAGGGCCCCAGGGGTCGAAATCGAGGAACACCGCCAGGATTCCAACATCAGACCACAGGCGATCCGTGCCCCTTCGACTCCAGATCCCAGGCGTCGTGGCTGTTCTGCGACGTGGACCCCCAGAGGTCTGGATAGGCGTTTCCTCCTGAGTCGTGCTGTCATCAGCCCCGAGGCCTGGCAAGCCCCCCCCCCCTTCCCCCCCCTGACCCCATCCGGAGGGCCGAAAATAGCGAGAACTTGCCCGACGTTAGCGCTGTGCCAAGGCGCGAGGGGAAGATCTGTGACCCCCCTCGGGGGACGTCCCAGGGGGGGGGCAGGGATGACATTGGGGGGGCGGATACAGTCAGACCGAAGTTTCTTGTCGAGATCGGTTCGGGGAGGGTACGCTGATGTCTTTCGTGTCTGTTGGATGCTCTTGTGCATCCTGCGGAGAGCACCTTTTGGGTGTTCTGTGTGTGTGTGTGTGTCTTGGCTGGCGGAGGTCGCGTAGCCTTGACGGATGCTCTTCTGGCCCAGGTCCGATTCTGTCATGGCCAGGGCCATTCCATCTCCCCACATAGCGTGGCTCTTTCCCCGGACCCCCGACGTCGTCATTTTTTCAATGTTGACCCCCAGAGGTCTAGACCCTATCCCCTGGACCGGTTTTGCCTCCCGAGTGGTTTCTTGATGGTCCCGAGAGGCCCGGGAAGGGCCCCAGGAGGCCGAAGATGGCGAGACACCTCCCGTCACGAGTTTCTCACGGCTCGAGGGGGTCTAGGCAGCATGGCCCATTCCTGATTTGTGTCTGTGCGCCCCCTGGCCCCCCCCCCATGTGTCGCGCACGTGCCTCGGGCCATGCTCTGCGACCCCCCCTCTTGGAAGCCCCCCGCCTGCCCTGACCTTCCAGAGCGGTTCAACATGGCTCTCCAGACCTATAGATCGATCCGGACTGCCTGAAAACCTCGACAGGAATTAGGACGTCGATGTCCTGGTGCTATGTGTAAGCCCTCCTGGCAGGTCAGGGTGGGACGCCCCCGACCCTCGCCCCAGTGACTCTTCCCGCCGGCCCGCCGGCGCCGCCGCCGCCGCCGTCGTCGCCGTCGTCACCGTCCTCGTCGTCCTCGTCGTCCTCGTCTTCGTCGTCCTCGTCGTGGTCGTCGTCGTCGTCGTCGTCGCCGCCGCCCAGGTCCTCCGCGTGAGGGCGCGCTAGGGCAGGCGCGGCGCGGCCCGGGCACCCGACCACCGACTTGGGGATCCTCATCATTCCGCGCGTTTTGCTGAAAAAAAGCGCCCTCCCCGGATTCTGGGCCTCATAGGTGTTTTTTTTTTCGCAGATAGGGTCGGAGGATCGCGACGCATCGCCGAGGCATCGACAATGCGGCTCGACGTGGAGCCCGTGTTTCCCCACGCCGACGTCGCCGATAATGCATCCCCGACGTCGCCGATGCATCGGCGATGTGGCGCGATCCTTCGACCCCATCTACTCGGACCCCATCTAGGAGGCCTCTTATCATCATTCCGCGCTTTTTGCTGATCCCCAGATCCCAAGAGATCCGAATCTCCCAAAAGAATGGAGCGGCTGGGTTTGGGCCATTTTCGGCCTCCTGGGGCCCTCGCTGAGCCTCGGGACCGTCAAAAAGCGATGCAGGACGAGAAACCGGCCCCGGGGAAGTGGTCCAAGACCTCCGGGGCCCACGCATCGAAAATGTTGGAGCGATGTCTGGGTCGAGGCCTCCTGCAGTCAAGACTGATAGCGAGGACGCGGGACTGTCCATCGTACCCGTGCGTCCCTGCCTCTGCGGCCCGACCACTCGGCAAGGACCAGGGTGGGTCGGGGTGCCTCTGCGTCTCTGGGGTGTTGGCAGCCCGCCGCTCCAAAAGTATCAATTTCGGCGTCCAAGGCCCCTGGCGTCCTTACCGGCCACCTTTTGTTCTAGAGTTCGAATGTAAATCCATGGCGCCAACGAGGGCAAGAGGACGCTCGCGGCTCGTGGTTCGGCTCCGCCTCCCCATTCCTCCTCCTCCTCTCCTGGGGGTGGCGTGCGCGAAGTGGTTCGCGCTTCTCGCAGCATGAGCTTGGGTGCCCCAGTAGATTCGGCGGCGAGCCCAGGGGGGAAGTGAGAAGGGGCGGACCCTCTCAGCAGGCTCGAAAGTCCCCTGGCCTTTGGATGTTTTCTAAGCCTTCCCGAAGACTCTAGGCCTCCTGGGTGGGGGGGGCTCGGAGTAGGTGGGGTCGGAGGATCGCGCCGCATCGCCGATGCATCGCCGATGCAGCTTGATGTGGGGCCCGATTTGCTTCACGTCGACGTCACCGATGCATTGCCGACGTCGACGATGCGTCGCCCGTGCATCACCGATGCATCGCCGATGTATTGGCGATGCGGTGCGATCCTCCGACCCCACCTACTCGGACCCCATCTAGGAGGCCTCTAAAGTCGCAGAAAACGTCTCCGAAGGCACGAAGGCCTTCTGTGTCGTCCCGCCGCCCTCCGAGAAGGCCCTCTCCTTCTCACTTCCCCCCTCTCCCCCGCCGCCGATAACCAAACTGGGGCTCGAGTGGCATGGGCGCTGCGGCACAGACACAGTCAATCGTCGACTCCTAGGAAGAAGGGAAGGAGATTATCATGGAAAGTGAGGGGGGAAGAGGAGAACCCAGAAGGTCTAGGAAAACACAGGGACAGCCGGTGATGATTGTGTCTGTGTAGGGTCTTTGTGTGTGTCCCTGGGCCCCTTTATGAATTCGCGAGGCTGTTGATCGGGCCGAGCCTGTTGGGCTTTCTCAGGCCTGCAGACAGCTTCGGGGGGAGGGTGAGCACGCTCCAGACCAGCATCCCCTTTCAGACAGCTCGGACTGACCGCATCAGGCGGGTAAACTAGTCCGAGCTTTTCTTAACTCAACCCGAGCTGGCTCGAGTTTAGGGCGCCTGTCAAAAAAAAAAAAAACAAAAAAAAATGCGTCGAGAGACACTCAGAAGAGAGTCCAGGAAGAAGCCGTGGAGGCATCCCCCGCCCTCGGAGCTCCGCGCGCCGTCGGCGAGGGGCCCCCGGCCCCGGCCCGAGGAAATCCGCGCGGAGCTCCGACGTCGATGCGGCCTTCGGGCCGGACGAGAGGGGAGGAGTTGGGAAAGGTGGGGGGGGTACGACATCTGCTGCATGCAGCAGGTTTCGGCCCCACCGAGGGGCCGGACGAGAGGGGAGGAGTTGGGATCGGGAGCTTTGAGACGGGGGTCAACGCAAACGGGGGTCAGCCAGAGCGCCAGATCTTGCAGGAACCTGCAGGGCCAGGCTCCCATTGACCCGGGTTTGGGTGCAGGATCCTGCAGGATCCTGCAGGATCCTTCGCATTGACCCGGGTTTGGGTGCAGGATTTTGCAGGAGCTTGCAGGATCCTGCAGGCTTGACTGACCCGGGTCTGGATTGACCCGGGTCAGAAGATCCCCGATGGGAAGCATGCAGCAGGTTTCGGCCCCACCGAGGGGCCCATTCCTCGATCCGTAGCCGCCTCTGGCGCCGGGAGGCGCTGGGCAAATCAGCTGCGTGAGCTGATTCTCACCCCCCCCTTTGCTGTCCCCCCCTTTCGCCCGGTCCGAAGCCTACTCCTTCCCCTCTCGACCCCCTCGACCCCCTCGCGTCGTGAAGAACCCTCGCGGCGCACGGCGCCTCGCTGCTCCCGGCCTCCGGGGGCGGCCGCGGGCCCTCGGGGCCGTCGGAAGGCCATGCGGGAGGAGAAGCCGCCCCCCCTGGCAGGGGCCCAGGCTTCCTAAGGATTCCTGGGGATTCCCAGGGGTTCCTGGGGATTCCTAGGGGTTCCTAGGATTCCTGAGGATTCCTAGAGATTCCTCAGGATTATGCTGCTCCAGCCTGCTTTAACCTCGGCCACCAGCAAGAGTTTCGAGCACCAAGGAAGCACCGAGGCGGAAGGGTTTTCACGTGTCGGGCCCTGGGCGGCGATGCTCGTTCGACACCGTCTCGAGCCTCCTCTGGGTGCTCGGAGTTATTTCTGGGATGTGGTCCTGAAATGCGATGGGAGCAACCGGGCTGGGCCTAAGCGCTGATTTGCTGGATTTCGGCTGTGTTGTTTTGTTCCCGTTCTTGGCAGGGAGGCACAGGAAAACGGGCAGGGCGAAACGAATCACAGAACAAGAAAACAACGAAAAACAGCGTTTCGGTCCAGCCCCGGGGAGCAGCAGGATCGGGTGTTGCTAGAAGTACCCCTGGCCCAAGGTACCCCCAGGATTCTCGGGGTGGCCCAGACGGCCTCCAGGGCACCCCTCGCGAGGCCCAGAGCAGAGGGCCCCAGGGGCTCCAGAAAAGAGCGAAAAGTTGGGGGCACCCTGGGCCAGGGGCACCTCCAGCAGCACACGACCGGAGCCCGGACCTCCTGGGGCCCACGCCGAGGTCACCGTCGGGGGCTCTGGTCGGGTGCCTCCCCCGCGCCTGCGACGCCTCCGCGCGCCCAGGCCCGGACCTCTCCACGCGTCGACGCGTGGAAAAAGCAGCGCCCAGATCTGGGCGCTGCTTGCCTGGGCGTCGGTCTCCGGAGGCCGCTCTCGGACCTCCGCCCCTCGGTTATCGGGGGCCCTTCCAACACGGGGCGGTGGCCGCACCGTGCGGCGAGTCGGTGGGGATCCGGGGTCCCCGCACGGTGTTGGGGCTCGGGTCGTTCCCCGAGGATGTCTCGGGCGACGGGGGCCTCCAGGGTCCCAAAACCGTGCGGTGGCGGACCGCGCGGCGAGTTCTTGGGGGATCTCGAGATCACCGCACGGTGTGTCACCGCACCGTTTCGGGGCTCCAGACCCTCGGTCCGGGTTTTTGGAGCCGCGCGTGGGAAGTGCTGGGCCGAGCTGTGGGGACAGGCGCCCGGAGGGAAGAACTGATACGTCGTCGGAGATCTGGGGAGTGAGGGAGGGAGTGAGCGGGGTGGGGACAGGGAAAAAGAAGAATAAGAAGAAGAAGAAGAAGAACAAGGAAAAGGAAGTCGGACGGGGCCAGGACGAGGATTACTCCGTTCCAGAGCGTTCCGGAACGCTCTCAGAGAGTGCTGGAGCGCTCAGGGGAGGCCGCGGCGCCCGGGACGTCGTCGACAGCCGCCAGATCCCAGGTATTCTCGACATACGCTCACAAGAAGTTGGCCCTCAGCCTGGCTTCGTCTCAGGAGAGATGGCGTGAGGGAGTTGGGGGCAGGGTCCTCCTCTCAAGGGTGGAAAAAACACCCCGACCCCGACAATTCGCGTTTACTAAACAGCCCTGGGCGTTCACTAAGCAGCCCTGCCCTGTTCGATTCCTTCGTGGGTGCGTTTACGAAACGGCTTCGCTGGTCGGGGTGCTTATTCTGGGGGTGGATTTTCTGCTCTCTATCCTCCTCGAGAGGAAGAAGAGTAGGAGCGAGTGGGGGGGAAGGCGGTCCTGCGCTCCGCGCGGGTCCCCAGGGGTCCGGCGGAGGGGAGCGCAGTGAGCAGAGCTCGGGGGGCAGTTTTTTTTGGGGGGAGGGGGCCGCTCGTTCGGCGCCCCTCCTCCTCCTCCTCCTCCTCCTCCTCCTCCTCCTCCTCCTCCTCCTCCTCCTCCTCCTCCTCCTCCTCCTGGGGGGGCGCCTGGGGGGCCCTCGACAGGGACGGCGCGCGCCGTCGTGGAAGCAACGCGTTGTTGCGGGAAGCAGCAGTGCTCGCCGGCGCGCACGAGACAGGGCGCGGGCGCGAGGAGGGGGGTGGGGGCCTTCCTCGGAGGGCGGCGCGCTCCTCTCGGGGGTGGACAGAACCCCCAACAGTGACACGTCGATTAGTGAATTGTCCGTTTTCGGTTCTCGAGAGGGCGCCGTGGCCGCTATTTTCCAGGCTTGCGCCCGCGAGGTTTGGGCCTCAGGTCGTTTTCACTAAACCACGTTTTACTAAAGGGGGTTCTGTCCATCCCCGATCCTCGGGAGGCGGCGGCCTTCTTGGGAGGGCTCCTGAGAAGCCGCGGGGGCCCTTCTGAGGAGGCCTCGGGAGCCTGGAGACGGGGGGTCAATGCAGACGGGGGTCAGCCAGAGCGCCAGATCTTGCAGGATCCTGCAGGGCCAGGGGCGCACTGACGCGGGTTTGGGTGCAGGATCTTGCAGGATCCCTCGCATTGACCCGGGTTTGGGTGCAGGATCTTGCAGGATCTCGCGGGATTCTGCAAGGCCTGATTGACCCGGGTCTTGATTGACCCAGATCAGTAGATCCCCGAAGGCCCTTGCCTTCTCAGAACTGAATCGGGCGTGTCCCTCTAGAGGAGAGGAACATTCAAGAATAATGAAAGAATTGTCTGTGATTCTTGAATATGTTCAACTAGTTTAAAACATTCTTGCAACATCCGCCTGCAGGAGGACATGCCTGGCCTAATCTCAGAAGGGCGCTGCCCTCTGAGAAGCCCGCCCCCTAGCGCCGCGCCCTGCTGCGCGCGCCGCCGGAAGAGGCCCGAGGGAGGCGCCTTGGCGGCGCCTCCGACGCCGCCAAGGCGCCTCCGACGCCGCCCTTGGCGCGCTGCGCGTGCCAGGAGGGGGGTCCAGCGCCGATCCATGAAATCCGCGCAGACGTTCATCGCGCCGCTTTGCCGACACATCGGCGATGCAGCTCGATGTGGAGCCCGATTTCCTCCACCCCGTCGGCGACGACACATCCCAACGGCGACGACACATCGCCGAGTCGCCGATACATCGCCGATGCATCGGCGATGCGGCGCGATCCTCTGACCCCCATTTGCTCCGACCCCATTTGGGAGACCTCTTTTGTTGTTGTCGGCTACGCGCAAGAGTGACCAATCGCGGGAGTAGCTTTCGCTGGTGCGGGCACACAGGGATCCCCAGATGGTTGAAAGGGATGCGATAGCATAAAGTCGGGCCTGTCCCTCTATAGGGGGAATATTCAAAAATAGTAAAACAAAAATGTGGTGACTATGTTTGATTAGTTTTGAGCAGTTTGGGAGTATTGTTGGGGTATTTGAAATGTGGTATTCAAAATCTCCCTGTAGGAGGACAGGCCCGACTTAACGATGGCAGCGTTTTGCGCGCTCTGTTCTGACCCCCTCCAGCGCCCCCGCAAGTTGCGCACCAGAGGGCACACTTGCCAAGGGTCACTCTTGCGTGTAGCCGATGGTCGAGTAGAGCATCGACCACGTAATTTATCCACCCCTGACTTGCTTTGTCGTCGAGTGTGCGAGAAGTGCGGAGAACGTCCCGTAGATCTGTGAACATCAGATTTTCTGGTAGACCCGACGGGCAAATCAATTTGGCGGTGGAACAAATTATGTAGTCGATCTCTTACTCTCGGGCCAGACGACAGGGTAGGATAGGGAAAGAGGGAATACGAAATCTGTTGCATGCAGCTGGTTTCGGCCCCGACAGGCCCATTCCTCGATACACGGGCGTCGCCCTGCGCCAGGAGCCAGGTGGCGCCAGGAGAACCAGCTGCGTGAGCTGATTCCCTACCTTGCCCTGAACTATCCTGCCCTTCCCGTCCCCACCGATACTCGAAATTCCCAGGCACACCAGATCCGATGCGATGCTGACGTCGGTTCGGGGTCGAGGTCGTTTCGGGGAGGGTACCCTGATGTTCTGCGTGCTTGCTGCGTGTTTTTTGCGCATCCTGGGGGGGTATCAACCGATTGCAACAATTACCGGTCGATTAGCTGATTGCCGATCGGCTACAATCAGCCGGATGGCGATGGGGGGATCAGGACATGGGGGGATGAGTATCCCGTACCGTTTTGTTGGGGTACAATTTGTACCTTCTCTGCGGGTTGCAAGTACACATTGTACCTTCTTCCCCCCGTTAAACATCCTCGCACATGTCGCGGACGTTGTCAAAAGTACAATTTGTACCTTGTCTGCGTGGCGTCGGTACAAATTGTACCTTCTCCGTGGGGCGTAGGTACAATTTGTACCTCGGTTGCGCCTCTCCCACCCCCTGGACTTATCCCCCCATGTGCATCCCGCCAATACAAGCTGTTCGCCGCCATCCTGCTGAATCGGCTCAAACAGGCAGGCGCAGAGGACGTCATCTGGAAAACGCAGTTCGGTTTCAGGTCGGGACGCGGGACGGTAGATGCTAGTTTTCTGGCGCGTCGTAGTTTGAAAGACGCTTGGGCTAATAAGGACGGAAAAATCAGAATGTTAGCGCTGGATTGGGCAAAGGTGTTCGATTCTATATCGCCGCAGGCGCTGGCGACGTCCCTGCGACGACTCGGCTGCCCGACCCGCTTCGTCAAGATGATCGCCGCTATTTACGCAGGACGCCAATTCTTCGTTGCCAATGTTGGTACCGATTCCTCCGAGCACGCGCAGCATTACGGCATATGGCAATGTTGCCCTCTTTCGCCGCTTTTGGGAAATCGGATTCCGACTGCCAGGAGGAGCAGTGCGGGACCTCGTATGTGCAGACGACACGCTGCTCGTGGACAGCGACCCCGCAATCATCAAGGAACTCATGCGCTGCATCGAGGAGTGCGGAAGGCAGTACGGCCTGGCATTCAATTGGAACAAGGTGGAGCTGATGCGCGTGAGAGCCGATGCGAACATCATGAACCACGAGGGCATTCCCATTTAGTGCAGGGACCACTTGATATACCTGGGTATCGGTTTTTTCTGCCGACGGCAGATGCGGATCAGAGCTTAGCCGACGAATAGGGGCCGCAAGCAGAGAATTTCATGTGCTGAGTTCAATGTGGTCACATAGTTCCTTGAGCCGCAAATGTGAATTGCGCATGTTTGATGCATGTGTCGTATCGAAGGCATTGTACGGTATATTCGCATGCTATATACAGGCTGGGCGCATTCCAGGCGAGGTGTCTCCGCCGTATCTTCCGGGTACCTCATTCATGCGCGAGTCGGATTCCAAATCCCAGCATGGCAAGTCACGTGTCGCTCAGTGAAAGCGCGATGGAACGTCAGATGGTTTTCATGGGGCAGCTTGCCCGGCGCCCGGATTCTGGCCCAGTTCGAAGTTCAATGTTCTAATCAGGTCTTCTATCTCTTCGCCCCCCAAGCGGTCCTCGAAAACGAGGTCGGCCGCGATAGTCTTGGGGACAAATGGTAATGCGCGAGTGTCTGCTGGCAGCTGGTTCTCCCGCGCGGCTAGCCGCATTCTTTCGCCGAGAGGGCGGAGCAGCTCGTGCGTGGGAGGCTACAGTGCGCTCGTGGCGCAGCTACTGAACCATTATGGTTCCACCCTGCTCGCGCGCCGGCCGGCACAAAGCTTCTGAACTGAACTGAACTGGCGGGGGTACCCTCGAATGTTCTTCGGTCTGGCCAGCGGAGGGCCCCGTGCTCTTGGAATCTGCCCCTCTGTCCCAGGTCCGGCCGTGTTGGTCTACAAGGTCAGTCCTGAGGTGAGGCGCGCCCCCTCTGACGGCGGCGAGCGAGGGGGGGGGCAGCGAGAAGGGGCGGACCTTTCCGGAAGGCTCGGAGCCCTTTTGAGAAGCTTCCCCAAGCCTCCCCCGAACAGACGCACAGAACACTTTTCGGAAAGCGCGCGAGGGTTTCTGAGAAGTCCCGCCGCCTGCTGAGGATTCTCCTTCTCGCTGCCCCCCCTCGCTCGCCGCCGGCTCGCTCGCCCCCCCTCCCATCGGCCCCATCGGCGCGCCGCCGGGCGGCACAGGCCGCGCGCAAGGCCGAGCGAGCCGTCCTCTCGGGTTGTCCCCTCTCCTCCTCCATCTCCAGCTCCTCCCCCTCCTCCTCCTCCTCCTCCTCCTCCTCCTCCTCCTCCTCCTGTTCCTCCTCCTACCTCCTCCTCTCTCCTCCTCCTCCTCCTCCTCCTCCTCCTCCTCCTCCTCCTGCGAGCTGCGAGCTGCGATCATGCGTGAAGTTCCGTCGGATGTCGCCCTCCGCCCCTTTTTCCTTCTCCTGGCGCGCGTTTGTGCTGTTGGCTTTGAAGTCATCCTGGACGCAGCCATCCCTCCTCCTCCCCCTCTTGTGAGCTGTGAGTTGATGGCCTGGAGTTCCACCTGTTGTCCCCAGCCTTTGGGAGGGTCTGGTCTATTTGAAAATAGGTTTCTCTAGCCGAAATGCCCCTCCTCCTCCTCATCATTATCCCTTCCTTCCTTCCTTCCTCCCTTCCTTTCTCCATTTCCTCCTCCTCCTTCTCCTCCTCCTCCTCATCTTCCTCCTCCTCCTCCTTCTCCTCCTCCTCCTCCTCCTCCTCCTCCTCCTCCTCCTCCTCCTCCTCCCCCTCGGGGTGAGGAGGCGGCCTTGCTGCAATTGAGGAGATTGGGGAGGGCCCCTCCCCCCGCCGCGCGCAGGTCTGGCGCAGCCTCCGCCCGGGGGCAAGCGCGGCAGCCGCCGCCGTGGGCTTGGAGCCGGGAGTCAGCGAAAACGGTCGAGCAGTGGCGAAGCGTCATGGTTTGCCAATAGGCCCACCAAGGAATGGTCTAAGAACTTTCTGTGGTTTGCGCGACATGTTCTTCGAACAGTTTTGGCTGAGACCGTCTTGTTTTAACACATCGGATTGATGTTCTAAGCTCATTGCTTCTGTATTTCGAACATGCTCGGGTTCTAAGAACAAGTCGCGGTAGGCTTATAGGAATGCCGGGACGGTTGGTCCTTGCCCAACGCGGGGGTCGACCAGAGCGTCAGATTTTGCAGGATCTTGCAGGGCCTTGGGTGCATTGGCTCGGGTCAGCACGCAGGATCTTGCAGAGCGTGCAGGACCTTGCAGGAACCTGCCAGGCCAGACTGCCTCGGGTTTGGGCTGCCCCGGGGCCCACAGATCCCCGACGCCGGCGCGCGCGCGCCGCCGCCTGCCGACGCGGCGGAGGAGATCAGAAGTTGGGCGGTCCAGCAGAGGGCCCGACGCCGATCCCGAAAAAATCAGCGCGGACCTCCGAGAAATCATGGTGACGCAGTTGCCTTGTTCCTCGAGCAGAAGGGGGGTGATCTCCAGGCCTCCCAGGTGGTGTTCGAGTAGATGGAGGCGCAGGGCTGCACCGCAGCGTCGACGTCGCTGATGCATCGAGGCGCGACCCTCTGATCCCATCTTCTCGGACCACATATATGAGGCCTCTATCGTTTCAGGGTGGGGCTGGGGAACGAACCCAGCTGGATGCTCACGTTGCCGTTCGGAACGATGTTCCTCTAACCGCACCTCTGCCCCCACCTTCACGTCCCTCTAATCATGTGAGCGGGCATACGGTTCATGAGTTTGAATAGAAGATCTTCCTGTCGAGGCCACTGCCTTCACGCCATGCCTTAAGGGCACGGGCGAGCTCCCCAGATGAGCACGCACGACTCCGGCGTTCATTGCGTCATTGCGTGAATCTCTTTCTTTTGCACAGTTGTGCTCTAGAGCTCGGGGCCCTCTTATGTTCGTTCGGGGGCCCCCAAACGGGGTGGTGACCACACCGTGCGGTGAGTCGGTGGGGATTCGGAGTCACCGCACGATTTTGGGACTCGGGTCGTTCTCCGAGGACGTCTCGGGCGACAGGGGCCTCCAGGGTCCCAAGACCGTGCGGTGACGGACCGTGCAGTGAGGTCTTGGGGGATTTCGAGGTCACCGCACGGTCCGTCACCGCACCGTTTCGGGACTCCAAATCCGTGGCCGAAGCCGAGGCCGTGGCCGTGGCCGTCCGGCGCCCGGCCCTAGCCCCATCGTGGCTCTCGGGCCCCTGGCCCTGGCCCCGCCTCTCCTCCATCCCTCCTCCTCCCCCTCCTCTTCCTCCTCCTTCTCCTTCTCCTCCTCCTCCTCCTTCTTCTCCTCCTACTCCTCTTCCTCCTCCTCCTCCCCGTGGAAGAGGCGCTGCTCGCGCGTGGGAGGCATCCTGCCCCCCCCTGCAACCCCCCCCCGGGGCTCGCTTCGATTCCTCCGAGTCGATTCGATTCGATTGCGATGGATTCCGATGCCGATTATATTCGACTCGGGATTCCGATGTGGGCTCCGATTTCTCACTGGAGGCCTACTCGCCTGCCGATCTCCACCGACTCGACTTTTTTCCCCGACCCCGCTGCCGATCTCCGCCGACCCGATTATTTTCGATCGTCGACCCGGCTTGTCGATTCGATTCTAGGCTCTCCTCCCCCCCCGCGGCCCTGCTCATCATCATCATCATCATCATCATCATCATCATCATCATCATCATCATCATCATCATCATCATCACATCAGCATCAGCATCAGCATCAGC
>CAUYUJ010014780.1:90989-113489 GCA_963575745.1 Prorocentrum cordatum
TTGCGTAAGGGAGGGGTCATAAATGGGGGGGTGGCGAGGGTGGTCCGAAAAGGTACCCAAACGGTACCTAAACGAGCCCCCTGGGGGTCCGGAGGGGCCCGAAAGGGGCACGAAAGGGGACCGTTTCTGACCCCCCCATTTATGACCCCCCCATGAAGCCACGCCCAATCCCCCTTCCTCTGGTGGCGGCCTCGTGACCTCACTGAGCTCCTGCGCCCGGGCGCGGGAGCGTGGGAGCGCGGCGACCGAGCCCACTGCGCTGCCCTCTTTGTTCTCGAGTCCTCGAGCCTCCTCCTCCTCCTCCTCCTCCTCCTCCTCCTCCTCCTCCTCCTTCTCCTGCTTCTCCTCCTCCTCCACCTTCCCTGCCTGACTCAGGGTAACAAGCAATGGCATAAACATAAAAGCTCTGAGGTCCACGCTGATTTCTCGGATCGACGTTGGACCCCCCTCCCTGGCGCGCGGAGCACGCCAGGGGCGGCGCCGGAGGCGCCGCCAGGGGGGTCAAGCGCCGATCCGGGGAATCCGCGCGGACCTCCGAGGTTTTGTGGTTATGCGTATGATTGCTCATTGCTCGGCGGCCCACACGTGGTCGCGCGCGGGGAGAAGCCCTGGCGGCCATTCGCTTCCACTCCCGGCTGGCCCAACATCTTCGCAGCTCAACCGTGGCTACGAAACCGCCGCAACCTCGCGGTCCCTCGGCCCCCTTCAGTTGACTGGCTGTTCCTGCAGACATCACCGGGGGCTGGCGGCCCCACGCCCCAGGTGGACCCAATCGATTGCTGCCCTGGTGTCAGTCAGGTTCTTCGGTGGTGCCCGAAGTTGTTTGGGCCCTCTTCCCACCCCTCCCCGAGGCTTAGCCCTGCTCGCGTCCGGTCTTGTTTTTCTTCAGAGCGACGTGGGGCTAGTCGCTGGGAGGCACGGCTCGCCGTGCGGCGTCGTGGTTGCTGTTTCCAGTGTTGGATGGGCAGCTGCGTGGAGCTTCCGTGGCCCGCGGCTGATCTGTGGCCCCTGGCCCCTTGTGGTTACATTGCGCCGTCTCTGAGTGTGTAAGCCTGGCGCGTGACCCGTCCGCCTGAGCGGCGAGCCCTCTCCGCCCCCTCTTTCGGCCGCGTCCTCCGCTTTTCCCCTCCCTCCTGCATGGTGGCGCAGGCCGCTTCAGCTGCATTCCCGTTGGGGCCTTTCCGCTGGTGCAGGCGACCCCTGCCTCGCCACCGACGGAAAAAAATAACAAAATGTAAGCACGGCGCCAGGGTTGCACTCGAGACCAGTTCCCCAGGGTTGGTCGGCGCGCGCTCTTTCCACCCGCCGCCGAGGCTAGGCCTGCGCGGCGGGGGGCGTAGCGATGCTGCCACCGCCAGCCGGGCAGTCTGCGCACGAAGGTCGGGGGAGGAGGCAGGCAGCATAGCCGTCGGCCCCCGCCCAGGCTGGCTCGATCGGTCTCCAGCGTCTGGCGAGAAGCCCAGTGTGAAGTCGGGCTTGTCCCCCTACAGATGGGGTTTTCTGCGGACGATTTGTTCGGCATGCGTTTGCGATTATTCAATCGCTTCGCTCATTCCGCCAGCCCATATTGCATGATCGCTAGTGCTTCGCCGTGGGCTCGGGGCCATCATGGCGCCGCCGAGGGGGAGGAAGATGAGGATGGGAAATGGGGGGGAAGAGAAGGAGGGAATGAAACGGAGAGGAGGAGGATGAAGATAAGGAGGAGGAGGAGGAGGAGGAGGAAAAGGAGGAGGAAGAGGAGGGGGCGGAGGAGGAAGCCTCTCGTTGGCATCTTGTGTTGCTCTTGGGACCAAACAGGGTTGTCGTCAAGACGCTTCTTTGGGAGGCCTCTTGGGGTCTTTTGAGAAGCCGTTCGGGGGCGCCTGGGGAGCATGTTTGAAGCCTTCTGGGGCCTTTTCGGGGCCTCCTGGGGGCCCCTGGGGCCTCTTAGGGGTCTCTTGGCGGCATCTTGGAGCCTCTCGGGGGTCTCGGGGCCTTCTGGGGCCCTCTTGGGGCGGAAGGCTAGAGTTTTCGGCTCGTGGTCCCCCGCTTGGGCCCCTCTTGGGGTCGTCGTGGTGCTCTCTTGGGCCGCCTTGGGCGCCTCTTGGGCCGTCTCGTGGGCTGCCGTCCGGACTTGCGTTTCCCATAATTCAACCATCTGGACAGGGTGAATTCTGGGAAACGCAACCCCAGACGACCGCCCCAAAGACACATTGCGAAGGAAAACGGGTCTCCCTCAAATTCGAATTCTGAATTGGGAAACGCAGCTGTGGCTCATTGAGTGCGGTGTTTTGAAGAACATTGCGTTTCCCATAATTCAAATTTCCGATTTCTCAGAAGTCTGAACTAGGGGTAACGCAAATTCCATTGAAAAGCCGCAGCCAATGGGCCATAATTGTGTTTCCCGTCATTCCGAATTATGTGTCGCGCAATTGTGGCTCATTGCGTGAAGTTTTTGCAGGGACTTGCGTGGCACGTAACTCAGAATTTGAAGTCTCGGCATTCCGAATATGAATTCAATCTACTTTTCCCAACCATCCTGTGGTGTTGGGTCTTCGTTTTGAAGATACGGTGCTCCGCGTTCCTTCCTTCCTTCCCTCCTCCCCCTCCTCCCTCCTCCCCCTCCTTGCCTCCTGCTCTCGGCACACCTCTCACACGTTTCGTAGCCCCATAGAGAGGTCCACCGAAAGTCCCAGTGAAGAGGGCGCGCATGCGGTTCCCACACCCAGGGCAGCGTTTCGTGGCCCCATAGAGGCCCCGCCGAAGGCCCCAGTGAGGGGGGGCGCATACGGTTCCCACACCCAGGGCGGCGCTTCGTGGCCCCATAGGGAGCTCCACCGAAGGTCCGAGTGAGGGGGGCGCATGCGGCCCCCACGCCCAGGGCAGCGTTTCGTGGCCCCATAGAGAGCTCCACCGAAGGCCCCTGTGGGGGTGGGCGCTTGCGCCCCCCCCCCCCCACCCAGGGCAGCGCTTCGTGGCCCCATAGGGAGCTCCGCCGAAGGCCCCAGTGGGGGTGGGCGCATGCGTTTCCCCTACCGAGGGCAGCGCTTCGTGGCCCCATAGAGAGCTCCACCGAAGGCCTCAGTGGGGGTGGGCGCATGCGGTTCCCTTACCCAGGGCAGCGCGTCGTGGCCCAATAGGGAGCTCCACCGAAGGCCCCAGTGGGGGTGGGCGCATGCGTTTCCCCTACCGAGGGCAGCGCTTCGTGGCCCCATAGGGAGCTCCACCGAAGGCCCCAGTGGGGGTGTTCGCAGGCGTTTCCCCTGCCCAGGACAGCGCGTCGTGGCCCCATAGGGAGCTCCACCGAAGGCCTCAATCGGTGTCTTCGCATGCGTTTCTCCCGCCCATGACAGCGCTTCGTGGCACCATAGGGAGCTACACCGAAGGCGCCCGATGCGCAGTTCGCATGCCTCTCTCCCACCCATGACAGCGCCTCGTGGCCCCATAAGGAGCTCCAGCCAAGGCCCCAAAGGCGCAGTTCGCATGCGCCCCCCTCGCCCAGGGCAGCGCTCCGTGGCCCCATAGGGAGCTACACCGAAGGCCCCAGTGGCGGTGTCCACACGCGTCCGCTCCACAAGTGTCGGCGCACCCCTCACAAGTTTCGTGGCCCTACAGCAGCTCGGCCGAAAGCGGTACCCACAATGCGGTACTCGCGGTCCTTCGTCAGGCTAATTTAGAATAGAACCGCACCCACTGAGCCAGAATTGCGTTTTGCATAATTCTTAATTGTGGGAAACGCAAGCGTGGCTCATTGCATTTTGCTTCTTTGATGAAAATTGCGTTGCCCAGATTGCACAATTTGACTTCTCGAAATTCCGAAGTATGCGAAATCGGACTTCCAATGAAATGATCCCAGTGCGACCCTACCTAGGAGTTGGAGCCCCTAGGAAAGTAGCATTAGTAGTAACAGTAAAGCTAAGCTAAAGCTAAGTTACAGCTAACCTAAAACTAAGCTAAAGCTAAGTATAAGCTACAGCTAAGCTAAATGTAAGCTTCACCTAAAGCTAAAGCTAAAGCTAAGCTAAAGCTAAGCTAAATATAAGCTAACGCTAAGCTGAAGCTAAGCTAAAGCTAAGCCAACGCTAAACTACAGCCAAGCTAAAGCTAGCTAAAGCTAAGCTGAAGCTAAACTAAACCTAAGCTAAAGTTAAAGCTAAGCTAAAGCTAAACTAAGGCTAAGCTAATGCTAATCTAAAGTTAAGCTAAGGCTAAGCTAAAGCTAAAAGCTAAAGCTAAAGCTCCCAGGGGACTGGGGGGAACCGCGGGGCGGGGACTGGGGGGACCGCCCGGGGCGCTTTGCACTGCCCGGCCCCATTAAGCTAAGAAAGTAAGAATCCTCTAGGCAGAGCCTAGGAAGGGGAAAAATACGCGGTGGGCCAGCATTGCGTTTCCCATAGTTTCAATTTGCGAGACACGCAATTGTGACTCATTGGGTGCGGTTGTTTGATGAAGATTGCGCCCCCCATAATTCAGAATGTGAATTCTCAGATTTTAGAATTCTGTGAATACTATTTTTCATCAAAAAGCCGCACTCGATGAGCCACACGTGCGTTTCCCATAATTCCCTATTATGGGAAACGCAAGTATGCCGCATTGAATGCGTTAAAAATGTGTTTTCCACAATTCAAATTTCGAATACTCGGAATTTCGAATTATGGGAAACGCTATGTTCCATCAAAAACCGCCGTCAATGAGCCACAGCTGCGCGTCCGATAATTTTCAAGTTTGGGCAACGCAACTGTGGCTCATTGAGCGTGGTCGTTTAACGAAAATTGCGTTTCCCATAATTCAGAAAATGAATTCGTTGAATTCCGAATTCTGGGAAACACGGTTTCTTTTGAAATGCCGCACTCGATGGGCCAGAGGTGTGTTTCCCCTGAGTCCAAAGAATGGGAAACGCAAGTGTGGCTCATTGGATCGGGTTTCGTAAGGAATTTCATGTTCCCATAAATCCGGATCAGAATACTCTGAGCGCCGACTTATGGGAAAAGCAATGTTACCTAACAGCGAAGACTGATAGGTTTCTAGTGGTCTCAAAAGAGCTCACAGATCACTCCACAGGGGGGTCCGGGCAGGTGTTGGGGCGTTTCCGGGCGGCATGAGCCGGGCTCGTTTTTCACCAACAGTCACACACTTCGTGCTCTTCGCCTTCCCAGAACTCCATTCCCAGGCCACATTCTGGGGGGCCGGATGCAACAGTCACACACAAAGTGCTCTTCGACATCCCAGAACGCCATTCCCGGGCCACATTCTGGGGGGCCGGATGCAACAGTCACACACTTCGTGCTCTTCGAGTTCCCAGAACGCCATTCCCGGGCCACATTTTGGATGCCCGGAGCCAACTGTAGGCCACTTCGTGCTCTTCGATTCCCAGAACTCCATTCCCGGGCCACATTTTGGATGCCCGGAGCCAACTGTAGGCCACTTCGTGCTCTTCGAGTTCCCAGAACTCCATTCCCGGGCCACATTTTGGATGCCCGGAGCCAACTGTAGGCCACTTCGTGCTCTTCGATTCCCAGAACTCCATTCCCGGGCCACATTTTGAATGCCCGGAGCCAACTGTAGGCCACTTCGTGCTCTTCGAGTTCCCAGAACTCCATTCCCGGGCCACATTTTGAATGCCCGTAGCCAACTGTAGGCAACTTCGTGCTCTTCGACTTCCCAGAACTCCCATTCCTGGGCCACATTTTCAGCAGGGGCAAGAGCACGACGAGGAGGAGGACGAGCAAGACCAGGAGGACGAGGACGAGCAGGAGCAGGACGAGGAGCAGGAGGAGCAGGAGAAGAAGGACGAGCAGGAGGAGGAGGAGGACGAGCAGGAGGAGGAGGACGACCAGGAGGAGGAGGACGACCAGGAAGAGGAGAGGAGGAGGAGGAGGAGGGGAGGGGAGGAGTACCGGAGGAGGAGGAGAGGCGGAGGGAGGAGGAGGAGTGAGGAGGAGAGGAGATTTTTTTTGGAGAGGAGGGAGGAGGAGTTAGGTCGGCTGGACGAGGACGAGGAGGGTGGAGGAGGAGGAGGGGGGGGGAGAGTACCAGGAGGAGGAGAACGAGGACCACCAGGAGGAGGAGGAGGAGGAGGAGGAGGAGGAGGAGGACAAGGAGGAGGAGGAGGAGGAGAGAACACCAGGAGGAGGAGGACGAGCAAGACGAGGAGGACGAGAACGAGGACGACCAGGAAGAGGAGGAGGAGGAGGAGGGGAGGGGGAGGACTACCAGGAGGAGGAGGAGGAGGAGGAGGAGGAAGAGGAGGAGGAGGACGAGGAGGAGGAGGAGGAGGACGAGGAGGAGGAGGGGGGGGGAGAGCACCAGGAGGAGGAGAACGAGGACCACCAGGAGGAGGAGGAGGAGGAGGAGGAGGAGGAGGAGGAGGAGGAGGAGGAGGAGAGAGCACCGGGAGGAGGAGGACGAGCAAGACGAGGAGGACGAGAACGAGGACGACCAGGAGGAAGAGGAGGAGGAGGAGGAGGAGGAGGAGGAGCAGGAGAAAGAGGAGGAGGAGGAGGAGGCAGGCTGAAGCTGAGGCTGTGACTGCGACTGCCGTTGCCGCTGCGACTGTCATCGCGAATGCGACTACGACTGCGAGAACAGCAGAATTCGACAACTGGATTTTCATCTGAATCTTAAGGGGAATGCTTTCAGATATGCTTCTACACATCGCTGTTAGGTTGCTTTGCCGGGATAATTTTTCAGAATTCGATTTCTCTGAATTTCGAATTATAGTGGACGCACAATTCATCAACCCACCGCACTCAATGAGCGACAATTGCAGTTCCCAAAATCGTATGCGGAACTCTTGAACACCATTATTTCTAATAAAAAAAAAATAAAAAAAAAACAAAAAAAAAAACAAAAAAAAAAAAAAAAAAACAAAAAAAAAAAAAAAAAAAAAAAAAACGCACTCAGTGAGCCACACTTGCGTTTCTCATAATTCGGAAGTGTAGGAAACGCAATTCTGGCCCAATGTGTGCGGGCTTTCGAAGAAAATTCTTGACGCTTCGCGTATCCCCACCAGCCCATCTCAAAACAGCCACTCTTGCGAAGCATGCCGAGAGTCGTGTTTTTCAGGCGTGTTTCCGCCTGCCCCCGCATATCTCCCCTGTTCCTCCTTCCTCCCGCCTCCTTGTACATCCTCCTTGTGGTGGGAGCGGGAGAAGGACGAGGCGGAGGAAGAGGGAGAGAAAGCGCTCCTCGTGGTTTGAGTCGTTTGGGGTTTCTCGTCCTGGTGTGAGTCGTTCGGGCCCCTTCTTCCTGTGTGAGTCGTTCGGGCTCCTCGTGGTGTGAGTCGTTCGGGCCCCTCGTCCTGGTGTGAGTCGTTCGGGCGCCTCCTTGCGTGTGAGTCGTTTGGGCTCCTCGTGGTGTGAGTCGTTCGGGCCGCTCGTCCTGGTGTGAGTCGCTCGGGCCCCTCCTTGTGTGTGAGTCGTTCGGGCTCCTCGTGGTGTGAGTCGTTGGGGCCCCTCGTCCTGGGGTGAGTCGTTCGGGCTCCTCGTGGGGCCTCTTGAGGGCCTCTTGGAGGCTCTTGGGGCCTCTTGGGGGCCTCTTGGGGGCCTCTTGGGGGCCTCTTGGGGGCCTCTTGGGGCGTCTTGGGGCCTCTTGGGAACCTCTTGGGGACCTCTTGGGGGCCTTTTGGGGCTTTTTGGGGGCCTCTTGTGGGCCTCTTGGAGGCCTCTTGGGAGCCTCCTGGGGGCCTCTTGGGGCCAGCTTGGGGCCTCTTGCGACCTCCTCTGGAGCGCGAATGAGCGCTGCCCCCTGAGAAGGACAAAATGAGGCCAAAACCTTCGTATAATCAATGATTTTGCTATGAAGGAAGAGGAGCGCTGCCCCCTCAGAAGGCCAAAATGGGGCCGAAACCGTAGTAAAATCAATGATTTTCGCTGCAAAGAAGAGAAGAGGGCTCTATCTTCCCCCCCCCCCCCTCGGGGCCAGAATCCTCGTGAGGGTCGTCGTTTTTTAGCCCTCACAGGAGTCGAAAAAGACCCCCCTGACGACCCGCCGGACCCCCTCTCCAGGCCCAGGGGGAGGGGGTAGGGGGAGGGGTAAACCCCTCCCCGAAGAAGAAGAAGAAGGGGGGTTGAGGGCAGAGCGGGCTCTCTAAACCACTCACGCCCAAAGGGCTGGTGGGACTTGCAGGTTTACAGTGCCACGGGAGGGCCTCCAGAGATAATGCGAGAGTTCGCGTCTGTGTGCGTTGCAGATATGTGAGTGGTTCGTGCTCCTCGTGGTGTGAGTCGTTGGGGCCCCTCGTCCTTCCTTGTGTGCGTCCTTCGGGCCCTTCATTGTGTGTGAGTCGTTCGGGCTCCTCGTGGTGTGAGTCGTTCTGGCCCCCCGACCTGGTGTGCGTCGTTCGGGCCCCTTCTTGTGTGTGAGTCGTTCGGGCTCCTCGTGGTGTGAGTCGTTCGGGCCGCTCGTCCTGGTGTGAGTCGCTCGGGCCCCTCCTTGTGTGTGAGTCGTTCGGGCTCCTCGTGGTGTGAGTCGTTGGGGCCCCTCGTCCTGGGGTGAGTCGTTCGGGCGCTCCTCGTAGTGTGAGTCGTTGGGGCACCTCGTCCTGGGGTGAGTCGTTCGGGCTCCTCGTGGGGCCTCTTGGAGGCTCTTGGGGCCTCTTGGGGGCCTCTTGGGGGCCTCTTGGGGGCCTCTTGGGGCGTCTGGTGGCCTCTTGGGGGCCTCTTGGGGGTGTCTTGGGGGGCTCACGGGGCCTCTTGGGGGCCTCTTGGAGGCCTCTCGGGAGCCTCCTGGGGGCCTCTTGGGGCCAGGTTGGGGCCTCTTGCGACCTCCTCTGGAGCGCGGATGAGCGCTGCCCCCTGAGAAGGACAAAATGAGGCCAAAACCTTCGTATAATCAATGATTTTGCTGTGAAGGAAGAGGAGCGCTGCCCCCTCCGACGGCCTAAATGGGGCCGAAACCTGAATTAGATTATATCGGCCATGACGCTTACGGGCTCGCCACTTGTTGTCGTGATGCATGTTTCACTCCTGGCCCAATTGGCTCCGCCCTCGTGGCAGCAGACGCTTTCGTCCATTCAATCGTCGTCGTCGTAGTCGGCGTTGTCATCGTAAGCATGGTCGTCGTCGTCGTCGGCGCCGTCGCCGCCATCATCGTCTGAGAGGTCGCCGTCGCGTGAGTCGTCTGAGTCGGTTACGTGTAGGACGCGAGGAGGACCGCCTTCTGTCTGGGCTCCCCTCGCCGTGGTTCCCTCCTCCTGTTCCTCCTCGTGGCCCCCCCCAACAAGGTAGATGTAGAAAGATAGAAGAAGAGGCAGGAGGAAGAAGACACAGGCGATATGTGCGAGGGCACGCGGAGACACGCCTGAAGCACAGCACGGTCGGCATGCTTCGCTAGAGTAGTAGCGATGGTAGTAGTAGTAGTAGTAGTAGTAGTAGTAGTAGTAGTAGTAGTAGTAGTAGTAGTAGTAGTAGTAGTAGTAGTAGTAGTAGTAGTGGTAGTGGTAGTAGTAGTAATTGTAGTTGTAGTTGTAGTTGTAGTTGTAGTTGTAGTTGTAGTTGTAGTTGTAGTTGTTGTAGTAGTAGTTAGTAGTTGTGGTAGTTGTAGTAGTTGTAGTAGTTGTAGTAGTTGTAGTAGGTGTAGTAGTTGTAGTAGTTGTAGTAGTTGTAGTAGTTGTAGTAGTTGTAGTAGTTGTAGTAGTTGTAGTAGTTGTAGTAGTTGTAGTAGTTGTAGTAGTTGTAGTAGTTGTAGTTGTAGTTGTAGTTGTAGTTGTAGTTGTAGTTGTAGTTGTAGTTGTAGTAGTAGGAAGAATAGTAGTAGGAGTACTAGTAGTAGTGTGAGGCCCAGTGGAAATAGTGTGGGTATGTGCCGTAGTAGGAGGAGTAGCAATATAGCTCTAGATATATTAGAAGTGGGAATCGTCGTGGTACTAGCAACAGTACCAATAATAGTACCCGTACACATAGTAGCAGTAGTAGTAGTAGTAGTAGTAGTAGTAGCATTAGTAGTAGTAGTAGTAGTAGTAGTAGTAGTAGTAGTAGTAGTAGTAGTAGTAGTCGCAGTCGCAGTCGCAGTCGTAGTCGTAGTCGTAGTCGTAGTCGTAGTCGTAGTCGTAGTCGTAGTCGTAGTCGTAGTCGTAGTAGTAGTAGTAGTAGTCGTAGTCGTAGTCGTAGTCGTAGTCGCAGTCGTAGTCGTAGTCGTAGTCGTAGTCGTAGTAGTAGTCGTAGTAGTAGTCGTAGTAGTCGTAGTAGTCGTAGTAGAAGTAGTAGTAGTAGTAGTAGTAGTAGTAGTAGTAGTAGTAGTCGCAGTACTAGTAGTAGTAGTAGTAGTAGCAGCAGCAGCAGCAGCAGCAGTAGTAGTACAAGTAGTGGTAGTGGTACTACGAGAAGAAGCAGGAGAAGTAGCACGAGCAGTAGCAGTACCAGTAGCAGTAGCAGTAGCAGTCGTTCGGGCTCTTCGTGGTGTGAGTCGTTGGGGCCCCTCGTCGTGATGTGAGTCGTTCGGTCTCCTCGTGGGGCCTCTGGGGGCCTCTTGGGGGCCGCTGGGGAGCCTCTTGGGGGCCTCGTGGGGCATATTGAAGTCTTCTTTGGGGGCCTCTTGGGGGCAGCTGAGGAGCCTCCTGGAGGCCTCGTGGAGGCCTCTGAGGAGCCGCCTAGGGGCCTCTTGGGGCCATATTGGAGCCTCGTGCGACCTCCTCAGAAGCGCCAAGGAGAACTGCCGCTTGAAAAGGACAAAATAAGGCCAAAACCTGTGTAAAATCAATGGTTTTGCTATGAGGGAAGATGAGCGCGGCCTCCTCAGGACGCCCATATGGGGCTAAAGCCGAAATGAAATCAATCATTTGTGGTTCGAAGAAGAGCAGAGGGGCCGAACTCAGTCCCCCCGTCGGGGCCAGAATCCTCGTGAGGGTAGTCGTTTTTTGGCCCCCCCAGGAGTCGAAAAAGACCCCCCATGCCACCACCCCGGACTCCCTCTCCAGGACCAGGGGGAGGGGTGCACCCCTCCCCGAAGGGAAACTGGGGGGTTGAGAACAGAGAGCTCGCTAAACCACTCACGCCCAAAGTGCTGGCGGGATTGCGCTTCCCATGGTTCGGATCTCCGAGGATGTGAATTCTGAAATATGAGAACATCTTCCACAACAAAGAACCTCACCCAATGAGCCACCATCGCGTTCCCCACACTTCGGAACTATGAGACGCAATTGTGGCTCATTGGGTGCTATGTTTAAAAGAAATTGCGCCCGCATAGTTTGGAATTCCGAGAATGCAGAAACGCAGCTCTTTACAACAAGCGTATTTAATGGTGCGTATCATGTGAAACGCAATTGTGGCTCGTTGGGTGACGTCTGTGGCAGAAAATTAATGTACCAACAATTCGAGATTCGAGAATTCGAATTTGGAATCTTGGGAGACGCATTTTTTCAACCATACACTAGCACTTAATGTCCAACAAGTGCGGTTCACACGGTTTAGAACTATGTGAAACGCAGGTGTGTCTCATTGCGTGTGGTTTTTTCACTGAAAAACTGTGTTTCCGTAAATCGAAATCCGAGAATACGACTTCTGACTATGGGGGGGCGCACGTTTCCCCAACCAGCAACGCCCAATGAGCAACAATTGCGTTTTCCATGAATTCGAACGTGTGGGAAGCGCAACTCTAGCCTATCGTGTGCGTGCTGTCACAGGAAATTTCGTTTCCATTACTTGGCATATCCGTAAGAGAATTGCGTTCGCTAGAATGTTGACTGCCGCAAAAACTCAAGATCTGAATGAATTATTGGAAACGCTATTGTATTTAAAAAGCACCATTCAATGAGCCACGCCTGCGTTCTGCATAATTCCAAAGTGTTCGAGACGCATTTCTAGTTTATTGACTCCGGTATGCCAATCGTGCATTACGTTTCTCAGAAGTGGGAGTCCGGTGAATTCGCATTCTAAGTTATGGAACGCTCAATTTTCCTCAAACAACCGCACTCAATGGTGCAGACTTGCGTTTTCTACAATTCTGGATTATGTAAAACACAAATGTGGCCCAGCGAGAGATATTTTTTCAGGGACGACGCGTTCCTCAGAATTTTGACCTCCGAGAGCTCGGATTCTAAAGTATGGGACACGCTCATTTGGTCCAAAACCGCTGCCAATGAGCCGCACTTGCGTTCCCCATCCGCCGGAGTATAGGACACGCAAATGCGGCCAACCGTGTGCGATCTTTCAAATGGCACTACGTAAGGGAATTCTGACTTATGGAAACGCACGTCCCCCCAAAAGCCGCGCTGAATGAGCCACAGCAGCGCCCCGCCTAATCCAGAACTATGGGGAGCGCAGTTCTGGCGCATCGGGTGGAGCTCCCCACGGGAGATTTTTTTTCTATCGCAGCACTCCAAAAAAACAAAATTCTGAAGGATGGGGGACGCGATGTTTATAAACCTCCGCAACCCATGAGCCACATTTCCGTTCCCATAGATTTAATCTGAGAAACACAATTCTGGCTCACTGAGTGCGGTTTATTCAAGGAAAACTGCGCCCCCAAGCCGCACTCACTGAGCCACATCTGCGTTTCCCATACTTCGGAATGGTGGGAAACGCAATTGTAGCCAATTGAATGTTATATATATATATATATATATATATATATATTATATATATATATATAAATAGATATATATATATATAGATATATATATATATATATGAACGCAGTTTTTTTTTACACAACCGCGTCCAATGAGCCACATTTGCTTCTTTCCCACAACTCGAAAGTACGAGAAACTCAAGTCTGGCTCACTGAGTGCCGTGTTTCAATGGAAATTGCGTGTTTCTTAAATCGGAAGTCCACGTCTTAGAAAACCATATTTTCCGTGCATTGTGCTTGCGGCAGTCGTTCAGGATAGCGCCGCCCAGAAGGCAAAATTATAGAAAACGCAAGTGTGACTGAGTGTGTGTTGTTTTCATATGTGGAAGATTGCGTTTCCCATAATTCGCCTGGCTTCAGAGCCCTCCCTCTCCGAGTTCTCTTCGAAGCCTCTTGGCCCGTCTCTGGGTGCTCTTGGAGGCCTTTTTGTGTCGTCTTGGTGGATCACCGGAAACCCGAAAAGGCAACAACTCCAAAATCCACCCAAAGCCGTTATAATAATTTATGATTTTGGCCTCGTGGGGCCCTCTTGCGAGGCTCCCCTGGGAGGCCACTTGGGAGCCTCTGGGACCGTCTTCGAGTCATCTTCGGCGTTTTGCAGCGCTCTTTGGGCGTCTCTGGTGCTGTCTTGGGGGCCTCCTGGGGCCCTCTCGACGCGCCCTGGGGGCATGAGAGGCCGCGCCCGGCCCCCAGGGGCCGCCCGGCGCGCGCGAACTACAGATATGGTTGGCCAGTTGCCGGCGATCTTGGCACGTCTCTGGCCCGTTGGGTCGGCGAATTCTGCGCCTGCTTTACATTTAGAGAATCGTCCCGAATACCCCATCAAGAAGGACGCGCCCGATCTAAGCCCAGCGCGTGGGCGCGCAGCACGGTGTTCTCCCAGGGGGCCCCGCAGGCCCAGCCCCGCACGCCCGCGGGAGCAGCTGCAGCGGGAGTCGCGGCTTGCACGCGCTGTTCTTGTGCAGAGGCGGGCCCTGCTGAAGAGGGGGAGAGAAAGGGAAAACAGTCAAAAAAACAGCTTGCCTCCAGGGTGCCCTGGGTTTCTTGGACCCCTATGGTTTTGCTATAATTGTTATGACGGGCCCACCGTGAAAACATTGTCCACCTTGGGGGGTTCAGGGCGGTGCGTTTTCTCCATAGTGACACCTGGCGCGACAAGCTTTGAATTGCCAGCCTTTTGTCCCTTCCTCCGACTTGGCGGCTTCCGAGCGCAGCGGCGGCTCCTGGGCGCAACCCCTTGCAGCAGATCGGCCCCAGAAGATGGCTGGAAACGCTCTGCGTTGAGCAGAAATACGGCGCGGGCGCTGCAGCGAGGTTCCTCCTACGGCCTGGCCGGTTGCCATCGAGAAAGTATCTGGCCACGGCAGCTTTACGAAGACGCCGTTGCTGGGATATGCGGAGCGCGTTTGTCCGCGCAGTTTGCTGGCCGTCCAAACCTCGGGCAGTTCGCCGGAGCGCGCGTCAACCCCTCGCGCGGGCACGCCACCTCTGGAAGCCTTGGAGAGAAAATGTTGGAGTATCGGATGCCTGCAACCCCGCAATGCGGCACGCCATCGCCCGAAAGATGATCGCAAAGGTGTCCTTGAAGGTCTCCTCCGTCCGCCGCAAACACTCGATACTTCCTCCCCGCGGGGGAGGCATCCGGCCGCGCGGGGAGTTCAACGAAGGACCGCGCGCGCGCGAGGCAGTGCTCGCCCCAGTGTGCTTCGTCGCCGGAGTCCAAAACACTGGCGGCCGCTAGTAGCAGGGGCACGCGCACTGCCGAATTTGCGCGCGCCTGGGCCAGCGCGTCTGGCAGTGCCCAGCTGCGGGCGAGGCTGTGCAGCGGCAGCTTCGTGACGGACCCCTCTTGCCCTGGCGGGCGGGCTCGTGGCGAGGCACGGGCTGCGGCGGCCTGCGAGGCAACAGGCGCGCTTATTTTGTTCATGTGTTTTTGTTTGTTTTGTTTGTTTGTTCTTGTTGGTGTTATCCCTCTCTCTCTCTCTCTGTTTTTTTTTGTTGTTGCCTCTCTCTCTCTCTCTCTCTCTCTCTCTCTTTCTCTCTCTCCCGGCGCGCGCGGCGAGCGCGGGCACTCGCCACGCGCAGTGCCGGCCCCCGTTCGTCGCGCAAAGCGCCTTTCCATCGCCGTGTAGTCGCAGTGGCTTCCGCGACCCCACACCGCTGGCGCAGCCATGCCTCTGCCCACTGCGCTCTCCTCCTTGACTTCTCGTGCTGCGACCTCCAGAGACCTTTCCACGCAGCGGTCTCGCAAGTCGGAGCACACCCGCAGGGGGCTGAGGCGTCACCAGAAGACCGCTGGGAGCATTAAGGGCGCCCGTGGTGGTAGTTTGTCGCCTCGGAAGGCACTCCGAGATCCGCGGTGGCCCAGGCCAGACTGGGCGCCAACGCTGCGGGCAGGCGGCGGCAGCTGGCACATGTTGGCGCGAAGCTCCTTGCACATTGCCCTCAGTTTGGCGGCGGCCGGCTGGGCACTGCGGGCAAGTTGTGGCTTGCCGCAGTGCCCGGGGGTTGTGGCGGTTCTGGGTGGCTTGCCGCGTCTTCCAGTGCTACACTCATAGCGCGTCGCGGCTGCTTCTTGAGGGGCGGCGTTGGTGGTGCTGCCTGTGGTGCTGCGCTGGTCATGGTAGCCTTGTTCGTTTCGTTGCTCTTGCGCGCGGTGCTGATCGGAGTCGTTGTCGTGCTCTGGCGCTGGCGTTGCTGCGCGCGTTGTTGTTGGTGGTTGTGGTCGCCCCGCTGGCGCGCGGTGCTTTCTACTGCGCGGCCGCCCGCTTGAGGGCCGCTCTCGCGCAAGGGCGCGCGCCGCATGCCCGCGGGGGCCCTTGGTAATCAAAAAATTGTGGTCCGCCTTTTCTTTGGGGCGTTGCTGCTGGCCACGTCTTGTCTTCGCGCTGATCGCGCGCGCCCTCGAAAGGTCAAGGGGGCCCTGGCCCTGGGAAGCGCGGCCGTGGGAGAGGAAGGCACTGCCAGCGTTGAGCATGCCAGTCTGGCTGCTTGGCTTGTTTCGGCTGCGCTGGCCTCACTCGTCAGACGAGCTCGGGTGGGACATGGCGGCGGACTTGGGCAGCCGCCCGGGGGCGGTGGCAACCTGCTCTGTGGCCCCCTCGCTGGCGTGAGCACTGGGGCGTTCCTCGCCTGCGCGCGGGCGCGCTGGTGTGCTCTCGGAAAGGTCGCGCTGTTTGAGCGCAGCGCCCCAACCCTGACCTGCGCTACGCCGGCCGCTGCGCCCTCTCGCGCGCAGTCGGGCCCCGTTTGCTGCGCGGAGCTGGGCCCGGGACTCTTGTTTTCGAGGTGCGCGTGCAAGAACGTTCGGACTCGGCCTCGCGCGCTGGCCGTTAGCGGGAGAGGGCGGGGGCAGGGAGGGGGGGGGAGAGGAGGGGGGGGGGGGGGGGGGGGGGGGGGCGAGAGAAAGGGAAGAAGGGGGGGGGGGCGGAAGAAGAAGGGAGGGGAGACGGGAGCAAGAGAGGGCACGGTGGATTCAGAGACCCCCGGCGTTCAGAAGGAGAGCCACATCGAAAAACGAACTGTTCGAACACTGCGCGCAAGTGGCCCCCTTTCTCTTTATTCATGGGCGAGGGCGACGCGCTCGAGCTACAGGCTGCCGTTGCGGAGAACCACGCCCGGGACGAGAACTCAGCGGGCACCGCCCGCGCCTCGGGCGCTGGCCGCCTGGCGGCGCTGCTGAAGGACAACGGCCGCGCGCGAGGGATAGTCGCAGGAGATGCCTTCCGCAGACTCGTGGCCAGACCCTGCCCCGAAGAAGTTCGGGCTTGGGGTGGGCGAGGCTCGCGCGCCGCATCCGCGCGCTCTGTCGACGCGAGCTGGCATGGACAGCGCCGCCCACTGTCTGCGCGCAGCCACGGGCTCCGACCCTGCAGCAACTATCGCGAGCACTGGCGGCATCGGCGCTTTCGACCGCGTGCGCCGCGACAGTATGATCGCAAAGCTAATGTCGCTGCCGGGTGCCTCTGCCGCGGCCCCTTCCGCGATGCCCTCCCATGGCGAGCCGTCGACGCACATTTGGACTGACGACGCAGGAGTCGCGCGCGAGGTGAGCCATGGCGACGGAGGAGGGCCAGGCGACCCGCCCGCACCACCGCTGCATTTCCTGGCGCAGCACGGAGCCCTGGAGATTGCGAGCGCGCGCGCAGGTGCAACCAGGAGGGGCGCTGCCCGCGCGCCTCGACGACGTCTACATCCTCTGCAGGCCACAGCGCCACTGCTGCTTTCCACGAAGTCACCGCCACGATGTGGGAGCGGGCGGCCTTCGAGGCGAACTTGGGCAAGTGCTGCCTATGGAACTGCGGCGGCGTCGCACCAGGGGGGCGCTCGTCCTTGGGTCGGCGGCGCCCGAGCAGCCTTGAGGCCTGAAGGCGATTGGCACGCTACCCGGCGCACCGGCGTTCGCGGCCAGGCCGACGCAGGAACGGACAGAAGAGGAACGCAGTGTCCTTCAAGAGCTGCCAAGCTTGCCAGGCCTTCAGCGCGCACGGGCCCTCATGCTGCACTGCGCCGTGCCAACCTTGTTCTGCGTACGTTGCCGCCGCCGCTGTCACGGCCCTACGCCGCGGCGCGCGGCCGCTCGCTCCAGGAAACGCCCGTGGCTTCCTCAACCTCGCCCCCGCGCCGGCGGACGCAGAAGGACTCTTCCGAGTGAGCGCGCTGCCGCTCGGCCTCGGTGGCCGGGGGCCAAGGTCAGCAGCCTGCGCGGCCGACTGCGGCCACTGGGCGTCGCGGGCGGACTGTTCCCTCCCCGTTGCCCTTCGAACAAACAAGTAACGCATTATGATCGCACCCCCCGCGCTCGTCGGCGAGGCGGGCCGGGCGTTTCTCGCCTGAGACGCTTTCACCAATTGAAGCCCTGCGGTTCGACGCGTGCAAAAGTTTTACGAACGTGGCGGGCTTGTTTTCAGAATGTTGCTCTCGCTGGAGCGCCCCGCGCGTTCGTCTTCACGCTTTGCATCAGATTCAAGGACGGGGGGCGCTTCGCATTTCCACTGGTCGTCGCCTTCGCGCCGCGCGAATTCGCATCACAACTTTTCAGCAGCTTCAACGATGGAGGGCGGGCCGTTTTCAAAACGTCGGTATCGCTTGAGCGCCGCGGGCGTTCGCATGAACGAATTGCAACAGCCCCATGGGTGAAAGGCGGCTTCTTTTCCAAGTGGCGCGTTCGCTATAGCGCCGCGGACGTTCGTTTCAAAGAATTTCATATGCTTCCAGGGCTTGTAGAGTTGAAGTTAATGTGCTCGAAATTGCTCGTTGGCGCAAGCTTTCTGGCGTTAAAGTGCCACGGCGCATGTCCTGGCGCAATTCAGCGCAATCCGGGCGCAACGTCCACGTTTATTCGAGTCGTGAAAACCGTGGAATTCATTTGGCGCGGTCCGAAGTTTCCAGGTGGTTGTTTCCCAAAGTGTTTTCTGCGCAACGGGAAGTGGTTCGTCTCCTCCTAAGGACATACGGAACATCGTTGGTGCGCTTTGGTTTTGCAGTGGCCTTCTTCCTGTTCCTCTTCCTCCCCCCCCCTCCTCTTCCTCTGCTTCTCTTTCCCCATTTGTCCCTTCTGAATAGAAGGTAGGGCGGGCCAGGCAATTGGTCGGAGATGTCGCGCAGCTTGTGTTCTTGATGCAAGGCATGGTTTTCGAATATGGCGCTCGCCCCGGCGCCGCGCGCACTCGCTGCAATACTTCGCGGCGGTTTCTTGTCGGAGGGGATGGGGGGGGGGGGTGAAATGCGGTTCTCGCCTTATCTCCGCGCGCTTTTTTGTTTTACGCAAAAATCGAACAGCTTCAGAAGAGGAAGGCGGCCTCGTGCCAAGATGGTGCTTTAGCCTCAGCGCCGCGCACATTCGTCACAAAGGGTTGCGGCAGATTCATTGATTGACAGTGGATCCGTGCCAAGCCCGAACAATCGCATCAGCGCTGCGCGCGATCGCAGCAACAACGTAGAACCGTTTCAGCGATTGTCGGCGGCACCTTTTTCCAGCTGTCTGCTTTGCGCGAAATTTCAAGCATGAGGTTGGAGCAGCGGCAACAGCTGCGCCGATGAAGGGTCGCTCCTCTTCAGCATTGAACTGCCGGTCGAAACTCCTGTAAAGTCACGCGCTACAAGCTGCAAGCCTGAGTTTACGGAGCGCAGCTATGCAGGCGGGGTGTGCTTCTTTTCAAAACGGAGTTTTCCTTTGAGACCTCGATTTTCGCCTTTCGCCAGAAGCGAACCTTGCCCGCAAGCTACACAGATGGGCAAATGGAGGCACTCATTTTTGAAAATGCGGATGTCGCCCATCACCCCCCACATTGCGCGGGCATGCCCTCGCGCGCCGCTCACCTCGCGTCGGAAGGGCGCGCGGCAGCTAGTTCAAAACAACGTTTTCTATTGGACGGTTGGCCCGTGGGTTGCGGGCTTTGCAGCGGGGTGCTTTCTTGAAAAAGGGGGACAGGCATGTCGGCGCGTCGGACAAAAAGGCCACCAGGCGCGGGTGTGCGCGCGTGCGTTGCAGCATCGTCGATGCATATATGGCCAACTCTTGTCCTTCACCCATATTTCTTTCTGACTATTTATTTCTCCTTGTCGCGCCCGCAGACGCGTTGCCAGCGCGGGCCTGGCGTTCCGCCTGAGACTCCTCTGCCATCTACGACCCTGAGGCTTCAGGTTTCAATCAATTCAAGCACATAGGGCAATCAGGTTTCAAACTGTTGGTACTGCCTCACAGCACCGAAGACATGTTTTTCGGTTTTGAAAGTTTGCAAGTGGCTCGCCGATGAAGAGTGGCCCCCATTAAACATGTTGCGTTCGGCCCCGCACATTCGTTTCAACATTCAACGAGTTTCAGAATTCGTGCGGTCGGAGTCACAGGAGACGTTTTGGCAAGGCTTAGATCTGTCAGGAAGCAGCTGCAACGTTGGTTCGCGGTGTTCACGCCCCAGGAATGGCGGTCTGGCACGATGTAGAGCAACGGTGATCCGCAGCGTCGAAGCCCCAGGAATGATTAAGGACTCTCAGACGGATATCTTCCAGTCGGGCTGCTCCCGCAATAAGACTCGCATTCTTCCTCCACCCCCGGCTCCTCCTGACGCTGCGAGCTGCGTCCGCCGGGGGCCGAACAGCCAAGGGGAGGGCGACCCTAGAGCAGAGGGAGGACGCGGAGCGAGCGACATGAGGAGGAGCCGTCACTCACCTGCCCCCCCACCCCCCGCGCCCGCAACACTGGCATGGGTCTGGCAGCACATGGGCAGGCCCGCCCGCCCGCGCACGCGGCCGCCAGGTTCGCTCGATTGGGACTGTCGTTGAAATTGGCGGCACGCCGTCGCGCTGCGAGCAGGGCAAGCGGGCGGCAAGGAGGCGGGAGGTAGGCGTAAGCCGTTTGCCCCCAGTGGGCCCGCGCTTCGGCCCCCACCGTGCCAGGGCGCCCCGTCGTCGAGGCTACCAGTGCAGCACTTGTTTCGGGCGGGAGAGGGCTGGCCAGTGCTGCGGGCGACGGCCGGCAGAATATGCGGCAGCGAGGGCATGCAAATCGACGCATTGAACGTCTCCCTTTCCGCGCATGGCCTGCATGGGGCGGGGGGCGGGGGGGGGTCGGAGGATGGGGGGAATCGAACAGCTCCCCCCCCCCATGCGGGAAGGCCCCAGTTCAACGGGCCCACCCACCCACGTGCGCACAGTGCCTTCTTGTTGAGATGGGCACCACCACAAATGAGGAAACAGAGGCGCAGTAGCAGCAGCAGGGTGATGTCACGATGCAGGAGGCACGGAGGGAGGATGACAAACCATGAAGGATCTGAGCGCGCGATGCAGTCGACGCGGCCTGCGGCCCAGGCTGGCTACCTGTGGCCACGGGCATTGGGGCCGGCGCCACCTCCAGGCGGCGTGCAACGGGTTCCTCCTGGCATCCAGGTCCTCGTCGGCATCCGTCTCGGGCTCCCGGCGCTGTCCTCGAAGCCCCCCTCCTGCCCCTTGCATGGGTCGACGGGAGTGGTGCCGAAGCCGCCGTTGAAGCCGCCGCTCCCTGGCCAAGGCGGGGCCTCTGCGAAGTGGGACCTGAGCTCTGCGTGCGCCTCCACGCCCTCCCCGTGGAGCGAGGCGGCAGCCTCGTCATCGTCCTCTGCCCCCGCGCTCGGCGTCCGAATCGGCGAGGCTGGGCGCGCTGGGGCCCGGGGCCCAAGCTTGGCGCCCGCGAGGCAAAGGATCCCTGCCAGGCCGCGCCGCCCTCTCGGTTCTGCGCCTCCGCGGCCGCGTCGGCGGCAGCCGCGGCAGCTGCTGCGGCAGAGGAAGATGCCAGAGGTCCAGGCACAGGATTTGCCTGCAGTGCCCCTCGGGGGGGGGGGGGCGGCGCCGACCTCGACGCGAACCCTTCGGTTGTCGTCGTGGTCGGATCAGCCGTCCTGGGGCGCCGATATCGACCACAACCAGTACTAAGCTGAGCTCGGCGTCGTGACCACTGTTGGCATGCGCAAGATATCCCCCAGGGTGCGCTCTCGATATGCTTGCGGTGGCCTGCTGCCCCCGCAATAAAATTTGCCGCCGCTGCGCAAGCAGGCGGCGCCCTGTTGCCCGCGGCGGCTCGACAGCGCGGCGCCTCCCAGCCAGGCGAGAGCAGCGTGTTTGAGAGAAGGACACAGTCGACCCCATCGATGTTTCTATGTGTCTCTCCCAGGCCAAGGTTCTCTGCGCGAGTTTGCGCATTGCAGGTCGGCGCGTGTGGCCTTCCAGGTTTGCTTGGTGACTCTCTGATTCGCTTCGCGGTCAGTTGCTTGCGATCTCTTGGCATGTGGCTTGTCATGCGAAAGGCGATCATCGAAATATGTGGATGTCGCGCGAGGGAAAACAGTAGACTTCATCGTGGCATGTGTAGGCTTGGCACCAGTTCAGAGCCCCGAGTCATCAGGGCTTGGGGTGGTCAGGGGTATCTCCTGATCTCTACCTCGGGGGCCAAAACCTGAATTGCCCCGGATCGGAGTTATCGCGGATAATTGAGGCGTCCAAAACCTCCAGAATCATCAGGGCTAGGGTGGTCAGCGGTGACTCCTGGCGCGTGCGTTGGGGGTCTAGAGTTTACATTTCCGCTTCCCTAGACAGGAGATGCCCCAGATAGTTCGGGTGTCTAACCAGTAGTTGCAAATGTCCAAGTTCAACTTATTGGCGGCCAGGAGCGCGACCTCGGATTTGATGGCGTTGAGGCCATCCTGGATATCATACTTGACGGCCGTTGTGGCGGTGGACACAAGATGACTGTTAACGGCATTGATGTCGTTGTCTGGGCAGCACTTGGGCGTCTCCTTCCGAAGGTTGGAGGTGCCAGTTTCGCCCGAATCCTTTTCGGCGGCCCTGTTTCGCTGTAGGACAGCACTCTCTTGATGGTATGACCGCAAATGTGTAGAAGACTCCTGAAACTCTGCCTGGCAATCTTGTTCCGGTTTCCATTCGCGTGCATCCTGGCCCCACCTCTCATGCGAATGTTTCTGGTACCGCCCCCGATTGTCGTAGCGTTGGCCGTGACAGTTCCAATCCTCGTGCTGGCGTTGATAGCCCCCCCGGTCGTTTCAGCCGTGCGGGTTCTCGGTGATGATCTGGGCGTCGTTTACGCGCGCTGGCTGGCATCGCAGAACAGCAGAACCAAGCCATCGCAAGGCCTTCTTCTGGGCAGGTAGCTCTAGTCGGGGGTTGCTGCAAGTGCCCCTGGCCCAAGGTGCTCCCAGCTTCTCGCTCCGCGTTGGGTCGCCTGGGGCCTTCCAGGCCGCGCGATGGGTTCTCTTGAGGCCGCGGGGGCCCCCTTGGAAACCTTGGGGGGCACTCCTGGGCCAGGGGAACTTCAGCAACACCCCATCTGGCAGTAATTTGTTTAGTCCCGGAGCCATTGCAGTACTTTGGCGGCGCCGGTGTAGGTTTGGTCGCCGCGCGTGAGCGGGTCCTGCAGCCACGGGCTCCGCACCGCTGGCCATTGCGCGAGGCTGCCGGGCGCCG
>CAUYUJ010014780.1:115989-180989 GCA_963575745.1 Prorocentrum cordatum
CTGATCGGAAGAAGGTCGTGGCTACGAGATGGCTTCGAAATCTCTGACATGAAATGAGATGCCAGGTGGTCGACCCGTCCTTGACCAGGCAAGTCTTTTGATTTCGAAGCATCGAAGCTTCGAGATCTCCTGCCGCGTCTACGCATGCTTCGCCGTGGAGCGGGTGCCCAGGTCACCGCACCATGGCGCACAGGCTTGCTTCCATCTGCTGGCCACTGCGTGGCAGTGGCTGCAAAAAAAAAGTTTTTGTTTGTTTTAACAAAAAACACACAACAAAAAAAAAAATGCGTGGCAGTGGCTGGCGCGACTCCGAAGGAGCCTGTCAGCATGCGCCAGACTGCCGGTATGCTCTGTGGGCGCTCGACTGGCAGGCCTTCCCTCACCCTCCTCGTGGCCAAAAAGGAGGACCGCATGCATAACCTCACACATCCTGCGACCATGGAGCCCCTCAAGGCTTACTCCAGCCATGTTTGGGACCAGCGAGTTCCATCGGGCAGGCCCCACTGGGCTTGGCAGGCCCCCAAGGTAAAGATCCATGAGCAAAGACATCTAGGCTGGAGTTCAAGGGCCTCTAGAAGTTCTCTGGCGTAGTCTAGACCGTATTGGTTGGAACATGCAGTCTAGCACGATAGTTTCTGATGATCAGGGGTCAGTCATCGAGTTGATACAGGTACCTGCTAAGTGGGTGCGCGAGTTAGAGCACCAAGGTGTCGAACGGTGGCAGGCCAGCAAGTTGTTGGAGCACCATCGCGACGTATTTGGTTGTGACGAAGCTGTGTGGCTTCGCATCCTTCGCAAGTGCTGGGGTGGAGCCACGGCCGCGATCAAGTTTCCGAGATTTAGAGGCGCGCTCCGTATGTTTTTGGGCTGGAGGGATACGGACATGAGATAGACAGCACCATGCGGTAAATAACATACCTCCTCAGTGTCCTTGGTGCGATCGTGCTCGCGCCACACGCGAACATCAATTGCTTGGATGTGGTATTTTTTGATGGCGCGGATGACGAGGACCTCCTGTGGGGCCCCAAGGTGAGTCACGTGCACGAGGACTTACGAGAAAAAGTTTATGAAGGGCTCACAGGCCCAGACTGGGATTGCATCGGCACGTCCATATGTATGCTGCTCTGTCTTAGGCTCCCTTCCAAATTATCTGCGGGGCTCGGGGTGCCCTCGTGGCGCCCCAGGAAAACAAGCGGGTTAGCAGCCCGATCGTCACCGCAGCCCGACGGGGCTGTGGAAGAGACTCTTGCCGTGTGGCTGGCCAACCACACTAGGTGCGGGCCCGCCGTGCCACCCCTGACAGGCCCGATGGGGCTGCTCGAAGGGGCCCCCCGACGGGGGGGGCGCGGGAACCAAAGTCCTCGGGCAGTGGGTTCTCCGCCGCTTGAGGCCGGCGGCCACGTGGGGGTGGTGCCGGTGGCCGTGTCTCGGGGTGGCATTTCGAGGCGCCTCGCAACGGCGGCGCAGATGAGACGTCTGGGGCGCGTCTGTGCTGCCATTCGTGTTGCGAGGTCCGGCCGCATGTGAATTCATCCAGGCATCTAGGGCACCTTCCTTCGGGTTGTGTCGTCCAGGTTCTTTGTCCGGGCAAAACAAAACACTAGTGGATGCTTGGGGCTCGGACCGATCTACTTGGTTCTCGCTGGTGTACACGGATGGGTCTGGACTGGCCCCATCGTGACAATAACTCGTCGTGATTGGGACCTTGTCAACTAGGATATAATGGGCGTCCTGTTCGAGGTGCGCTTGGGCGTCTTTAGGGACTTATTAAAACGGCAGGTCGCGCTGGAAGAATTGCTGTCCCGTGTTAGGCCGGCTCCCGGAAGGTGCTCGGGTCTTCCGAAGCTCCGTCCTGGGCTTCTTGCGTCTCCGGGCCATCGCTCTGCCCTGGCGGATTGCGCGTGTGGCCCTTCTCCTGCATCTGTGTTCGCGTTGCCGCTTTTGCCCCGCTGGAGGCAGAGTTCACGAGCTGGGCGAGCAGCGCAGTGGTTGCGAAGAGGCTGGCGCGGGAAGGACGGCCGATAGGGGAACTTCCTGGCCGACCGCCACCCGCAGGAGATCAAGATATCCAAGGATGCGAAGTTCCTTCCCTTTCTCCCTGGACGGCGGACGCTCCCGGCAGGGTCGAGGATTGCACTGCGGGCCCACATGTTTCGGCAGCCTCGCTTCCGCGGGGTCTCGCCCCGCGGACTCCCGGGGGGAACCACACGACTGGGGGGCTGGACGCCCCCTCTGCTTCCGCAGGCGCCAGGGTCTGCTTGGCCCCTTCCGGGTCCTGGCGGCGCGCGCGGGCAGCCTCAGGCCCACCTGCCTGGCGGACGGCTTAGCAGGATGAGGAGGAGGAGGAGGAGGAGGGGGAGGAGGAGGAGGAGGCGCGGTCGTGCTGAGCAAGGGGAGGAGGAGGAGGAGATCCCTGACAGCGCAAGAGGCCAGGATGATCCTTCGGACGCGAAGGCAGCTCGGTCTTCGAGCGACCTCAGGCGATTGGTGGAAAGCCTCCGCCGCGAGGAGGACCTGGAGCACTTGGTGGACCGTCCTGGTGATTCCAAGGGGAATCATCAGACTCGGCAGATGTTCTTACTGTGGCCGGTGGTGTTCCGGACCTCGAGCGCAACTACTTCTCGCGTTGTGGTTTGCTGCTGGGGGGGCGTAAGCGGCAGAGGGCGAAACAAACCTCGAGCGCCACCCCAGCGTGTTACCACTTGTCTATTGGCTAGGGCTCCTGCCCTGGTGCTCCGGGACCTAAGAGGTCCGCTCTGAGTCTGTCCTGGTTCCGTCCGGTCGCCCTCGCGGCGGGTGGTTGATTTGCCGCCGCGTTGGAGGGGGGGGGTGGCCGACTGCGACTCGTAGTTTAAGACCTCGGCGCTCAGCGCATCTGAGTTTCTCTCTGCCAGGCTGTCCTCTCGAGACCTCGGTGCTTCGCCCCTCTCGGGGGTCTTCTTTCATGGAGCTCAGCAGGCCCACGCGGCTGGTGATCTTGGCCGTGCTCTGGAGGTCCACCCGTGGGTGGGTCAGAGGAGCCGCACCCATGCCGACGCCTAAGCACCGCATGCAGATATATGGATGAGCATGCTCATCACGGTTGAAGGGTGGCAAGCGCTCGAGTGATAGCTACTACTGCTCACTCACAAGGCAGCGGGCGACTTTGCTAAGGACGCCGAGAAACCGCGTGAATATTGTTTTGGAAATGCCTGGGCGGGCAAATGTGCGAACATGGGGGCGATCTCACGCCCTTGCCGACGCGCATGTCAAGACGTAGGAGGGCATCCAGCTGCCTGCGGCAAACCCCGCCACCGTGCATGTGCAACAGCGCAGCAGGATGGAGGCTGAGTGTGGGAAGAAGCAATTCCGACGAGCAGTCTGCATTGAGGCGGGTCGCGATCCCGACCTCGCTTGCGCCCGCGCGCTGGGTGAGAGAGGTGGAGGAAAAGGAGAACACGAGGATGAAGAGGAGAAGGCTTCTTGGAGCCTCATTGGGGCCTCCTGGAGTTTCTCGGCCCGCCCGAAGCGTCCATGGAGGCCGCCTTGGGGGCCCCTCCAGCCCGCGCTGGTGCCCTCCTGGAGCGGTTCACGGCCGTCTTGGGGCTCTCATGGGTGGCTCATGGCTGCCCCGAGAGCGTAGCGAGTATCCCGTCTGCATCTGGCTCAAGACGCCGGCGCCCTATGTGCTGGATTGCTTGAGGGTTCGGCAGTCCACACGATCGCACCTGAAACAAGATCTGATCAGTCTTCTGGAGGGTGCCCCACCCTCTCATGATGGGCTTGTTTTCCACCACCACCACCACCACCACCATGAGTTGGAGGGGGAGGGAGTCCTCCTTCTCCTCCTCCTCCACCTCCTCCTCCTCCTCCTCCTCCTCCTCCTCCTCTTCGTCCTCCTCCTCGCCCTCCTCCCCCTCCCCCCCTCCAACTGATGGTGGTGGTGGTGGGAAGCAGGCCCATCATGTCATCCGCCTTCCAGCCTGCCGCCGCGCGTCCCCCTCCTCCTCCTCCTCCTCCTCCTCCTCCCCCTCCTCCTCCTCCTCCTCCTCCTCCTCCTCCTCCTCCTCCTCCTCCTCGTCCTCCTCCTGCTCTCTCCTGGGCGCCCTGGTGGGCGATCGTCGGGCCCTCGACGGGGCCAGCGTCGGGCCCCCTCCGGGTGGGCCTCTTCCTCGGGCCGGCTTGGAGCTCTCCCGGAGGCCTCCTGGGCCGTCGTGGGCGGTCGTGAGTCCTGGGGGGCCCCAACACGTGGTTGTGACCACACCGTGCGGTGAGTCGGTGGGGATTCGGGGTCACCGCACGGTTTTGGGACTCGGGTCGTTCTCCGAGGACGTCTCGGGCGACGGGGGCCTCCGAGGTCCCAAGACCGTGCGGTGACGGACCGTGCGGTGAGGTCTTGGGGGATTTCGAGGTCACCGCACGGTCCGTCACCGCACTGTTTCGGGACTCCAAAGCGGTCGTGAGCCCGAACGGTGGAGAACCTCGACGTTGTTGAAACACTGTCTTAAGATTCATGGCTGGGGCCCCCTCGGGCTCTCCAGGAGGGCCTCTTGGAGACCTCTTGGGCCGCGTTGGGGGAATCTGGATCCGGCTTGAGGCCGTCTTGGGAGCCTCTTGAGCCGTCTTGGGCCATCTTGTCGCCATCCTGGATGCCTTGAAAGCCGTCCTGGAGGCCATGGGGCTCACCCAATGGTGCTCCCATGAGGGCCCCAATACGGCCTCGAAGCGCTCCAAGGAAGCAGAATGAGTACCAAAGAGGCCTGTTGGGCTGCCTGGGCGGTCAGAAGCCCAAACATGGCAGAACCTCACAGTCATTCAAACACCTGATGAACATCAATGGTTTGGGCCAAGGGCCCCCTCGGGCTCTCCAGGCAGGAGGGCCTCTTGGAGACCTCTTGGGCACTCTGGGGGGCTTCTTGATCTGTCTTGAGGCTGTGTTGGGCGCCCCTTGAGCCGTCATGAGGCTGTCTTGAAAGGCTTTTTGACCGTCTTTGGCCATCTTGGGCGTTGGTGTCGTCATGGTTGTCCTGGGAGCCCTCCTGGAAGCCATCTTGGTGTTTCGAGGCCGGCAAGAGCGCCGGGAAACAACTTCAGGGTGAGCGGTGTTTCAACCCCGCGCGCAGCGCAGTGGGGTGGGGTCGGCCCTAGAAAATATTTGAAAACATGTCCATAAGGGCCGCGTGAGCATCCTAACACGCCCACTCCTTGCAGGCACAGTGGCGGACTTGTCTGATGCACGGCTTCCTGCATGCACGGTTCATAACATTTTTTTGGTTGTGGGTGTAGAATGTCATATCGTGATGCGTTGAGTGACAGCCTTGGGCGTTTGTATGGAGAGCCAGGCCTTCCAAGGCCAATTGCTCTCACAGCACATTGTGTGGTAGTCAGGGGTCTCAGTGTTTTCCAACGGCATGAATGTTCAGCCCTGGCTCGGACCCCTGCCAGCCTCACCCAGCTTCTTCAGGGGCCCTGGTATCCCCAGAGCCAAACAGAGGCTAAGGGTCGAAACGGACGGTCACTTGCAGGGCGCCCCACCTATGCGTACTGCGGCGGAGGTGGCTGCCCTTGGAGCTGCGGTCAGTCTACACCTTAGGCGATGCTTAAGAAAACTTAAGTTTTCGTCAGAAGTCTAGATTTTTCTTAACTTTTCAATGCAAATCCCACGATTTGTTGATAGAAGTTATGGGTTTTACTCCATTTCTGAGACGATGAATTTCTTAACCCATGATTTCTTAAGCATTTCGCAGGGTGTACTGCGGCGGAGGTGGCTGCCCTTGGGGCTGCGGTCAGTCTCGACCCTGTGGCGGGCGCTGAAGCGAATTCCGTTGCCCTCGGGCTGTCTGTTTCGGGGGAGCGTAAGACCCGGGTTTGCCAGGACTCGGGTTCGCCATCGTTTTTTGACGACCGCGCCTCGGATTTTGACGAGGAGGAGTTTCGTGGGATGTCTGCAGCGGGAGGCCTCGTCAAAATGCAGGCTCGGCCTCGTCATTTTTTTGACGACCTCGTCGGGGATTTCCGAGTCCCCCGTACCCGGGTCTTACGTCCCCCTGACTGTTGTGCCTGCTGGAGCTCTCGTCGAGCTCCACGGGCACCAGGCTCTGCTGGCCCCCGCGGCCACGGCCTGCACCACATGTGGCTCCGATCAAATCAGGAGAGGAAAAAACACACAGATACAATTAATCTGCGATTCCCAGAAAATATGGGAAAATATGGGAAATGGGGGGGAAGACAAAAACCCAGAAAATATGGGAAAATATGGGGAATACTTTTATTTGTGTGTATTTATTTGTGTGTCCCAGTTTCCCTTCATCAAACTGCCCACGGCAGAGCGGCCAACTGTAAGCTCGGAGCTGACTGTACAGGTCTTCCCGAGCATGGCCCGACTTGGCTTAGCGAAAGGGTCATGACATTCCTGGCATCAGGGCTGGACGGCATCCTAAGTCTGGACAACCCTTCGCATCCTAATGTTATGTCCAGACGCTTCCGCGCCTGGCCGCTTCACTTTGAATTTTGGGCCAGCGGCTCATGAGTTGGCCCGTGCTCCCGTCCGTCGCCTGCACGGCTCGGTCAGCCTGGTGGTCCTCATCCTCCTCCTCCTCCTCCTCCTCCTCCTCCTCCTCCTCCTCTTGCCCCTTCTCTTCGTGGAAGTCGAGCATCGAGGAGGAGGGCGGATCGAGGAGACGAGGAGATCTGGAGCCTTTCTGAGCGTCCAGGGGAGTCCTGCGGGGCCCGGGGTGGGGGGGGGCCGTTTCCCCTCAGCGGCGTCACCCCTTGGCATCCACCCCGCGGGCGAGCGCGCCCGCGCGCGCTGCGGGCTGCCGGCGCCGGCAGCCCCCTCACCCCGCTCGCTGCGCCGGACGCCCCCGCCCTGCCCGCCCGCCGATCGGAGGGGGAGGCAGGGGCCACGTCAGGGGGGGACCGGCCCAGGGGGACCAGCCCAGGGGGGCGGCGGGGGGGGACAGCGTCAGGGGGTCGACGGGACGCCGGCATGAGCGCAGGCGCGTGGATGAGGGGCGGGTCCCGCTTCCGTCCATATAGAACATCGGCGCGCGCTGTCGCCAGGCGAGGCGGCGCAGGCCTCCTGTGTCGGGGGTAGCCTCCCCGATCCACGGATCTTCAGAGCGTGAATTACCTACCCCGCTTTCGCTTCCAGGCAAAACCAAGTCATACCACGCGCATCCTCGTCAAACGGCCTGACCAATACAGGCCGTAGTTTGGCATCGGTTGGTATCTCTTGGAAGCGAGGGTGGTCAAAAGCGAGGTAGGTTTGTTTTCCCCCTAAATCTGGCGCCCACGCACCAGATCCAAGCACCACTAATTAGTCCATGTCAGCGTGCGGCCGAGGGGGGGGCCGGTTATCCAAGGGAGGCAAGGGAGAGCGTCCGGGGGGGACGGACCTCCCGGGGCGGACAAAAGGGGAGGGGAAGGTCGACCCCCCATCGGCCATTCCTCGCCGATCGGGGGCCTGCGTTCCCCAGCCTGTGTTCAGGAACGCCGGGCTTCCCATTCGGAGGCCTCTCGCCGATCTAGCCGCTAGATCGCCGCTAGATTCCAGCGGCGATGCACCGACGACTCCAGGCCAACGTTGCCCCCCTGAGCCAGTCCACCCTTAGCACGTTTGTCTTGCGTTGGAGCTTTTCGTGACTGTCGGCTCTCCTGGGGAACTGTCATCAGGAGGCGTTTTGAAGGAACGGCCCATCCTGGGGAGGTGGTCGGGACTGCGGGCGTCCCGCATGAGAAACACACACACGTTGTATCGGGGGCAAGCGGGGGAGGGGGAGGGGGAGGAGGAGGACGACGACGACGGCCGAGTTGTTTTACGTATTTTTTTTTTTGTTGTATCGTTGGGGCTCACATTGAGCTCGCAATGGCTCATCAATCTGATGTCGGCCTCGATGCAGCATGCGGCCGCCATGCCTTTGGGCCAGCGGCAGGGCGTCTCAACAGGAGCGTTTTCGTCCAGACACTGCGCCTCCTTCAGCACGCCTCTCCCCCAGCGGAGGACGGCGGTGAGTCCCGGGCGAGTTGGTGTCACCACCTGGTTTGGGGATTCGTCTGGTTTTTCGGGGATGCCCCGAACGCTGGTGGGTCCAGGAGTCACAGAACTTGGCGGTGACACCGTGCTCCAAAACCGGGCGGTGACTTCTTGGGGACTCCAGGTCAGCACTGGATATCTCGCCTTTTGGTTTGGGGGGTTCCCACAGAACGGCAGCGCCTCCGCGTGCTGGAGGCTGGCAGAAAGGCGGCGGAAGTCGGTATCGTTTAACCAATCCCCATCCCCATCCCCATCCCCTTCGAGACCCCCACCAAATTACCACCCCAGTTGGGGACACACCCCTCGAAACCCGAGGGGAACGGCCTATATCTCCATCTAGGGGGGTAACTCAGCCCTTGGGGCCCAGATCACGACGCTGGGGATGCGGATCGGTTAGACGATACTCAGGAAGGAAACGTGCAAGATCTATTTCTGGTGAGCCAGCGTTTCTCGCCGAGGGTCCCCTTGCGGCGCCTCTGGCGCCGCCCCCCTGGCGCGCGCCAGGGAGAGGGGGGTCCAGCGCCGATCCAAGACATCCGCGCGGAGCTCCGAACGTTATGCTCATGCTGCGTGTTTTTTTCTAGAGACCTGGGCGTCGCTATTTTCGGGAGCGGAAAAGAGGGGGGTGATGACTAGGGGGGGGGGGATTTCATGGCGCGGGCCATGATTTTTCCCCAGATTTCATGGCGCCTCTTCTTATTTCATTACGTCCCTGGCCCCCCCGCTGGGCCGCGCACATGCCGCCGGTCATGATTTGCACCCCCCCCTTTTGGACACCCCCCTCTTGGCCGCTCCCGATATTTGATTCGCTCAGGGCGGTGTCGCCCAGTCTTGGCCCCAACGACCCTCGTGGATCGATGCGATGCGAGAGATGCCGCAGAAAGACTGCGCTGGGGGCTCCGTCCTCGATGTTTTACAATGCTGCATCGTTTCGTGACGTCGGTCGACTCCCACGGAGACCTATATATCAGGAGTTGAAAACACACACACACACACTGACACAATTCATCGTCGATCCCCACTGAAATAATTGGAACATATGGGAAGTGGGGGGGAGACGAACACCGAGAACATATGGGAAAATATGGAAAACCCTTGGATGTGTGTGTATCTATGTGCGTGTGTCCTTGGGCCCCTCATATCAGGTCGTACTTATCATCAGAAGGTAGAGTGATGTTGGCGATCACGCGAGCTAGTTGTCTGCTGCTGTCCAGCCATGCAGTACCATATGTCTGAGTGGGCAGTACGACAGCCTCAGCTCGTGTATGAGTTTAGCTTGGAGTTATAAGTCGGGCCAGTCCCACTACAGGAGGAATATTAAAAGATAGTACAAAAGTAGTCTGGGGACGATTTTTTGAACATGGTTGAAGCTGGTTTGGGTATGCCTGGGGTGTTTTTTATATTTCGTCCCTTATCCGCCTGTAGGGGGACATGTCCGACCTGACCCTGGAGTCATGCGCACAGTATGTATTATCACATCTTCTTGTAACCACGCACCGCTCTTCGGCCGCCCGCTTGAGCACTGTGTCTGTGCACGCGCGCATGCGACGATCGGCAGGTCACTTGCCATCCTTTTGTCAAGACAGTTGCCTCCTGTATTGGCATGTGCTTCATCCCGGACGTCGGTGTCAAACAATGGTAGAGCGAGCCGCGAGATGGGCTGTAGGTTTGGGGTGGCGGCAGCATTTGACTGGACCTTCAGGCAAGTGTGAGAGCACCTTGCAGAATCCTTGAGAGGAAGCATCTTTGTCGATAACCCCTGGCTGGGTCCATGCTCGTGCACGCCATATGGGCAGTCTGCTTCACAAAGCCAAAGTTCCAGAGATTGGCAGTTTGGAAGCCAAGCGACTAGGACCTGACTCGAATATGCGGCCATCGCTGGCATCAGACGACTGCAGCGTGATCACCCGACTTCGCGCATGCATGGAGGCGGCTTCTGTGCAAGCGCCTCGCAGACACTAGAGCTTGTCGGGTGGGCCCCGTCGCCAGCTGGAACCCTCCGGAACGGGAACGCGAGAAACATGAAAACGCCCATCGAACAGGGCGTCGCCCTCCGCCCAGCTGCCGACGGGCACGCGCGCGGGGTTGGCGGGCCGAGGGCCGAGCGGACCCGAAGTGCTTGGCCTCTTGCGAGTCGTCTGGCCGGGGAGGGCAACGGCCGACGCTTCCCAGTGGCCCCGTGAGGTCGCCGCTCGGACTGGCAGAACTGTGCTCCTTGGCCCGCGCGCGCGGTATGCCGCAGCTCTCTTCCGCTATATTTATCCTCCTCCTCTTTCTCCTCCTCCTTCTTCTCCTCCTATTCCTCCTCCTCCTCTTCCTCGTCCTCCTTCTTCTCCTCCTCCTCCTCCTCCTCCTCCTCCCTCTCCTCCTCCTCCTCCTCCTCCTCCTCCTCCCTCCTCCTCCTCCTCCTCCTCCTCCTCCTCCTCCTCCCCGGCCACCCCAGGACAGGTCGCGGGCTGCCCATGACGGACGGCCGGCCGCAGCCGCGACCCCGGGCTCCGGCCGCCCTCCGCGGCCACGCTTGGCACCGTGGAGGGATCGAGGAGCGGGCGCTTCGCACTCGGGGGGCGAAGATGGCTGTGGAGGACGATCGATGGAGAGGAGGCGTGTTGCCAAATAGTTACCAGATGCATGCTTTGAGCATGTAGAAGCATGTTCTAGACATGTTCAAGAAATTCTTCAAACACTTGAAACACATGCTTCATTCAACGATCGGATTGTGACGGTGTTCATTGCCGTAGCAGCCACAACGAAAGAGGCTGTTCCGGGGGAGCGTGTCATGTTGGGGGGAGGGGGGAGCCCCGGACGCCCAAAAAGCCAGGGGGAATATGCCCGCCCCCGTCCTGCTCCGCGGGTGCCTCCGGAGGTCCTTAGCGAAGTGCTCTCGAGGGGCTGGGGCTGCGCAGGCGGCGTGGGCGAGCCGCCAGGCTGGGCCCAGGATCGGTGTGGTTCAAGGGGCCCAAGGACACACAAATAAATACACACAAACGAAAATATTCCCCATATTTTCCCATATTTTCTGGGTTTTTGTTTTCCCGCCCAATTCCCATATGTTCCTATATTTTCTTGGAGATCGACGATTAATTGTGTCTGTGCTTTTTTTTCCCCTCCTGAGAGGTGGTCGGGGGGCTGTTTCTTGTTTCAGGCGATCGCAAGCATGGATTAAGGTGGCGTGGATTAGCGACGGGCCCCGTTTCCATGGGAAATCGCAGTTTTTTCGCCGCCGAACGAGGCGGCACCAGCCGCATTTTGGGGAGGGCACCTCCCCCGATCCCATGCATGTGGCGACCGCGCGCCGAATCCACGGATCGCTAGTCCATGTTTGCGCGCCCCCGACGCTTAGACTTGGGCAAGGTTACTTGCATGGCATTTCAACCCCTCCTCCTCTGGCAGCGCCCGGCCGAGAAGGCGTGCCATCGAGCCCCTACCTGCGCGAAGGGCAGGTTTCCTCTCGGGCCGCGCTGCGACCACCCCCCTCCATGCAAACACACTTGCCAGTATCTACACTTAGGTCGGGCATGTCCCCCTACAGGCAGCTTTTGAATGAAAAATAAGACAGGTTCAAATATTCCAAAATATGTAAGAATAGTAGACAAATCGTTCCCGTATTATCTTAAAACTAAGTTTGAATATTCCTCCTGTAGAGGGACACGCCACGTGGCGGAGGGGGGGGCGAAAGAGACACCTTTTTCTGTGCATCTGCGGGGCCCCAGGGGGGGGGGCTTGAGAGCCTGTGTAGCGCCCCTTGCCTCTATTCCGCGCCCACCCCAAACCCCCATTCCTCCTCCTCCTCCTCCTCCTCCTCCTCCTCTTCCTCCTCCTCCTCCTCCTCTTCCTCCTCCTCCTCCTACCCCCCCCGTTGCGACACGCCTGAGAGAGGGGATGACTTGCACACCCATGAGAAGCCAGAAGAAGAAGCAGCAAGTGTCATGGACTCCTGATACCGCTTCAGAGAAGCAGGAATCTGGACTGGACCCGTGCGTTGTCTCGGAGGCTTGTTTCTTTGTAGAACCTTCGTAGATCTGGATGATCTGGACAGCTGTCCAAGCAAGCGCTTGGAGCACAGTCCGTTTTCTCAGCCTGGATTCGTCATAACTCCGCGCAGGGGTGCAGTTAGGCTCCGCGAGGGAGAACGTGAGAGCCTTGGCGTACTGGGGGCGCTCCTCGAGAGGGGCTCGGTCCTCGGCGCGGCCTCGCCCCCGGCGGGAAAGAAAAGCGCCGGAAGGGTTGGCGGACGCCGGCGGGAGCAGAATCAAGAGGAAAAGAAACACACAGACACAATTAATCCTCGATTCCCATGAAAATATGGGAAAATATGGGAAGTGGGGGGGAAGACAAAAACCCAGAAAATATGGAAAAATAGGGGTAATCCTTTTATTTGTGTGTATTTATTTGTGTGTCCCAGGGCCCCTTCACAGAAGGGCCCCCGGGCCCGCTGGCGGAGGGCGGCGGCCTCACCCGAGACAGCCGGGGCCCTGAAGAAGGAGCCCTTTTCGTTGGGGAGGGGCTCCGCGTTCCTTCAGTGTTTCTCGGGCCGGGCGAAAGGGGGGGATTGGGAAAGGGGGGGTTACGAAATCTGCTGCGTGCAGCTGGTTTCGGCTTCACCGAGGGGCCCATTCCTCGATGCATGGGCGCCTCCGGCGCCGGGAGGCGCCGGGAAAATCAGCTACGTGAGCTGATTCTCAAACCCCCCCTTTGTTATCCCCCCCTTTCGCCCGATCCGAGTTTCGCAGCTTGCCTCAGGGTTTCCTTCTGCGTTCGATCGGGAAGGAAAGTTTAACCTATGGAGAAAAAAGGGGCCTCGTTCCTTATTTTGGGTTCCTGAGGTCAGGGCCCCGACTGAAGCGGAAGGCGGCGGCCTCACCTGATACTCAGAGAGCCACCCGCACAGAGGTGGGGGTGCGTGCAGGGCGGAGTCGGGGTCAAATGCAGGCCCTTGCCTCTCCACACGCCCCAGCTGCGGGGCATCCGATCCAGTTTGTAGATCGCGCCTGGCAAAGGTAGAGACCCATTCGGGAGTAGCTTTTTTTGTTTCTTTGTTTTAAAGATGTATAAAAAGCGCCAGCAGTTTCAGGTGAAGGGCGTCTGGGGTCGGCAACGTGTTAGCCAGCGTTGACCCCAGGTAGCAGGCTCCTGCGCCCTCGGTGTGCAATGCGCGCTCTGCAGACTGTATCGCGCATGCCGTGTGTGGTGCGATCGTCGCGTCCTAGGCTATGGGGTGAGGGCAGTGTGGGTGCAAGCTGTGCGGTGCGGGTTCTGCAGTGGGCCGTGTGATGCAAGCTACGAGGCGCAATCCATGTGTCGCAAGCTATGCGCTGCAAGCTGTTGCATGCGCTTGGTGCGTGGCACGCGATGCAAGCCATGTGGCACACGATATGCGATGCAAAGAGCGCGATCCTATATACGCATACTGTGCAAGCTATGTGGCGCGCCCTGCGCACGTGTGACTTGCAGTGTGCTGTGATACTTGGCAGTGCTTCGCATTGCATCGCATGCTTTGTACTGTATTGATTTTGCACTGTTTTGCATGTCTGATCGTGGTTCGAATTGGTGTGTTTTGCATTGCATTGCATTGGCTTGCATTGCATTGTGGTGCGTTGCATTGTGCTGCATGGCTTTGAACTGGTTTGCATTGTTTTGCGTTTCGTCGCATTGCATTGCGTTGCATTGCGCTGCGTTTGCGTGGCGTTGCGTTGCTTTGTATTGCTATGCGTCACGCAGATTGCACCACATGGGTTGAACCACCTACATTCTACCACATGGAGTGCACCACCTAGGTTACACCGCATCGAGTGCAGAAAGTCATTGTTTCGGTTCCACGCTGGCCTACATATATGTGTATGTGCGTGTGTATATACACATATATATATATACATACATACATATACCAGGGGACGTGGCCGGGGGGGTCCCGCCCAGGGACCTCGGCGGCGCATGGGGGGCCGGGGGCCTTAATTACTTTCCCTATGCTTTTACAGGGTTTCGGCGACCCGAACCCAACAGAGCCCCCAGAGGTTGCAGGGAGCTCCAGGGGCTGCTCCCGCCTGGTGCCCCGGGTCCCACAGGCCCCCCAGCGGCCTCCAGGAGAGCGCCCCAAAGCTCAAACACTTGGTTCCCCCATAGTTTGTTTCCACGTTTTCTCCATGCAGCCAGTTCTGCATCCCCACGCTGCACGGCAGCCTCAGAGGACGCCTAGTCCGTCCCGGCTCGGCCCTAGAGGCTCACAACCTTGTCCCCAGATGGCTCCGCATGGGAGGATTGGCGCGCCCCAGTAGGGTCACAGAGCGGGGTCCCGCCCAGGGGCCTCGGCGGCGCATTGGGGGCCTGGGGCCTTACTTTCCTTGTTTTTTTAAAAGGGTTTCGGCGACCCCGACCCAACAGAGCCTCCAGAGGTTGCGGGGAGCTCCAGGGGCTGCTCCCGCCTGGTGCTCCAGGTCTCCCACAGGCCCCCCAGAGGCCTCCAGGAGAGCGCCCCAAAGCTCAAACACTTGGTTCCCCCATAGTTTGTTTCCACGTCTTTCTCCATGCAGCCTGCCCTGCATTCCCACGCTGCACGGCAGCCCCAGAGGACGCCTAATCCGTCCCGGTTCGGCCCCAGAGGCTCACAAGCTCGTCCTAGAGGTCCCCAAAACTGCCCCGCTGCGGCTCCAGAGTCTCCCAACCGTGCCCCATGACGGCACCAGAGGGTACCCTGACGGCTGAAGCGGCGCCAACGACGAGGAGCCCCGAACACCCCAGCACGGCCGATTTGGGCCACAAGAGAGGCCTGGGGGCCTTTGCGGTCGCCAGGGGCGGTCTCGACACTGCTGATTGCGTCTCGACGTCTCACGACCGAGCCAAAGACCTGTCACAGAGCTCAAAGGACGGGGAGGAGGACGAGGACAAGGAGGAGAGGAACGATTAGGAAGAGAAGCGCTCGACGCCCTCCTCCTTCCGCCCCTCCCCTTACTTTCCCACCGCCGTTCCTCCTCCTCCTCCTCCTCCTCCTTCTCCTCCTCCTCTTCCTCCTCCTCCTCCTCCTCCTCCTCCTCGCGCTGGCAGCACAGTACGAGAAATCCAAGGCTCCAGGAGGGTCGGCCGTCAGGACCCTCTGGGACGAGATCTGCTGTCGATGGCACCGCTTGCCGTGGCATCCTTGGGCGCCATGATGCCGCGAGTAGAACCTAAGAGCGCGCGTAGCGCGCGCGTGTAATTCTAGTATGTATGTACATATAATTATATATGTCTATACATAAATATGTGTATATATGGGTGTATATATGTGTCTGCTTCTATATGTTGATCGACACGCCTCTCCGAGCGAGCAGAGCCCAGGGGGTATGAAGTGTTGCCGCGTGTGTGTCTCTTGCCGTTTCGTTCGGGACGCCCGTACATTCCTGAGCACAGGACGCACCCTTTCACGCAGATCGCGACGTCAGGCTCGAAACCCATGTCGGAGTTTTAACATGTTGACATCACGCCACCACGCATCTAATGGTTTTCAATCATGTGGACTTGCAGATCTGTAAATGCAGCTTGGCGTGATACATCCTCCTCACATTGAGACCCGACGTAGTTAAACTTGTCCTGATAGTCTCGCAAACGACACTTGGGCTGGAGGCATCCTCCAAACATTAAGTTTGGAACTTCAATTCAATTGCAATCGCAAGGTGTGAAACCTCCTTCTGCGCACCACTGATCGCAAGGTGTCGAACCCCCACCTGCGTTTGACAGCGAGCCCGCTATTCCACCTCACTCCCAAGGGCCATGTTCTGATTGTCCTCATCCTCATGTTTTCTTCTCGCCTCTGCTTCGCCATCTGCCTGTGCCTTTTCCGCCTTCTCCTCAGCGGATTTGACGCCGTACTCTTGTGCTCAGTTTTCGGCGATACGTGCGTGTTGCGTTTTTTTTTTTGTATGAGCCCGGGCACGCAAGTGCAATGTGTGTACACATACGCATATATATATATATATATATTATATATATATATATATATATATATATATATACGTACAGATGCATGTATGCGATCGGCCCCCCTGGGGCCTGACGATAACATATCCACCGCCCGCTGTGGATATGGACGTACTGATATTGCAGATTTCTGTCTCGAGCCGATGGCTCGCCCGTCGACTCGCCTGCTGCAGGCCTGTCCTCGCGCGGCTCCCCGCCCGCTTGGCTGCTTCATGCCAGCGCCACTGTCTGGCAGGCTGGGCCAGACGCCCCTCCTTCTCGGTCGGCTTCCTCAATCGCGGGCGATGTTTCTCCCCCAATCCCCGAGTTTCGCCCGAAAAGTTTCGCCGCTGAGAAAAATGGGAAAACCCTGGGATACACCCCAAGGGGGCCATTCGGACGCACCCCTACCGAGCATGGACACCCCCACCATCGTATATCCCAGGGTTGGGCCCCAAATTTCTAGTCCATTTGGAAACCCCACGAAGCCTGGGATAGGGGTCGACACATCCCCTGTTACTCAACCTCCTCCCCTCTTGCCTTCCGCCGCCTCGGCCTCTTCCCCTCCTACGCTGCCTCTTCCCTCGCAGCAAGAGGGCAGCGGAGCATGCCTGTCCCGAGTGCTGCTCACGTCGAGTTCTCAGGCCCGCGGAGAACAGGACACAAACTGACCAGGACGTAGGCACGTCGGGGAAGCGACACCCTTTTCTGCGTCAGATTTGGTCGTCCAGTGCAGTTTTTGTTCGCCGCGCTGCAGGATTCGGGTCTGTGTCCGGCCATTTGGGGGGGCTTGTCAGGTCTTTATGGCTTGTGTCCAGGTTAATTCCGGGAATCTTGCGCTGCGGTGTTTTTTCGTGCCGCCATTTGGGGAAAATTGGTTTCGAGGGATGTTGGATGTCTTGGTCTAGTGTGCCCAGTGTTACGGGACCCTGCAGTTATTCGCCTTGGTGTAGGTTTCGGGCTCCCGGGCCTCTCACGACACGGTACAAGCACGCACGCCTTTGGTGACGATAGCGGCGGTGAAAGTCCCGCCAAGCCATCGGATTATGTGGAAACCCTTTCGGGGAGCACGTGGGGGAGGAAGAAGATCGGTGGCGAGCGAGGGGGGAAAGTGAGAAGGACAAGGCCTTGTCAGAAGGCGGCGGGACTTCTCAGAAGCCCTCGCGCCTTCTGAGAAGTTTCCTGAGTCTTCGGGGACGGCTCAGAAAACTTTTCAGAAGGCCGGGAGGCTTCGAGCCTGCTGAGAAGGCCTGCCCCTCGCTCGCCGCCGATCACGCCGATGTTGTTCGCCCTGCTCTAGGTGCCTGGCCCCAAGGCCTCGCACGACACGGTACATGCATACACGCCATGGGCAACGCCGGCGGCGGTGAGAGTCCGGCCAAGCCATCGGACGATGTGCTCCCCCGGCCGCTGTGGAAACCCTTTCGGGGAGCACGTGGGGGAGGAAGAAAAAGAGAAGGAGGAGGAGATGGAGGACAAGTGAGGACGAGGAGGAGGAGGAGGAGAAGAGGAGGAGGAGGCGGAGGAGGAGGAGGAGGAGCGGAGGAGGAGGGGAGAAGAGGAGGAGGCAAAGGAAGAGGAGAGCAGGAGGAGGCAAAGGAAGAGGAGGAGGAGGAGGAGGAGGGAGGAGGAGGAGGAGGAGGAGGAGGAGGAGGAGGAGGAGGAGGAGGGAGGAGGAGGAGAGGAGGAGGAGGAGGAGGAGGAGGAGGAGGAGGAGGGGAGGAGGAGGAGGAGGAGGAGGAGGAGAGGGAGGAGGAGGAGGAGGAGGAGAGGGGGAGAGGAGGAGAGGGGGAGGAGGAGGGGGATGGCGACGACGGCGCTGGCGACGGCCGCGGCTGCGGCGGCGGCGGCGGCGTGTGGCTGGGCGGGACGCGGCGAGCCGAGGCCGCGGCTGGTCGATCGTCGGCAGGCCATCCCGTATCAGGACCGCCCGCGGGCGAGGGGAGCGGGCCGGCGACGAGCGAGGGGGGGAAGCGAGAAGAAGAAGAAGAAGAAGAAGGCTTTTCGAGCTTCGAGGTTTTCTGGCGCTTTCGTTGATTCTCCGCGGTTTTCCAGCCTCGGGATGCTTGCCAGCAGCTGCGCCTCGCCGAGGGCGTTCCGGGGGTGCCCGGATCGTCCCGAACGGTCGCCGGAGACCCGAGGTATGAGCCCAAACCCAAATTCGGCGGCGCGCGAGGGGGGGAAGTGAGAAGGAGAAGGCTCTCTCAGAAGGCGGTGGGACTTCTCAGAAGCCCTCGCGCCTTTCGAGAAGTTTTTGCTCGTTTTCGGGGACGTCGCAGAAGGCCGCGGGGCTTCCGAGCCTTCTGAGAAGGCCCACCCCTTCTCACTTCCCCCCTCGCTCGCCGCCGAGCAGGGGAGTGATGGGCCAATGTTCCACCACCGCAACCACAGGTTGGACGGGGCAGGAGGGAGGATGTCGAGGCCATTCCCTTTCTCTTTCTCTTTCTCGTCTTCTTTCTCTTTCTCCTGCTCGTTCTGCGCCTCCTCCTCCACTTCCTCTCCTCCTTCTCCTCCTCCTCCTCCTCCGTCTCCTCCTCCTCCTCCTCCTCCTCCTCCTCTTCCTCCTCCTCCTCCTCCTCCTCCTCCTCCTCCTCCTCCTCCTCTTCCTCCCTCTCCTACCGATGGTAGTGGTGGTTGCAAGTCGGCCCATTAGGATGACGACGAGGATACTCGCAGAGTGAAGAACGGCATGTCTCGGAGACCATGTTTACGGACGCGGCCCCAACAGACCCTCGGCCCGGCCGCCCCCCCGCGGCCCTGCCGCGTGAGAGAGTGCAGCCGCTCCCCCCGCCCCCTTCTTCTCCGCGGCCGCCCTCTCCTCCCCCCCTCCTCCGCCCTTCCGTGCGGGTTACTGTGCAACTCCACCGCTCGGTGCTGCTCCACGCGCGAGCGGATCGCCTCGGCCGCGCCGCGGCGGAACAAAAAAAGGTTCTCCCTCGTGGGGCCCTTGTCGGCAGCCTCCAAGGCAGTCTTGGGCACCTCCTCGACAGTCGTGCGGCTCTCCGCGGGGGCCTCCCGGGCCATCTTAGAGCGATCTTGGAGGTTTTCTGGGCCGTCGTGCGCGGCATGGAGCTCGAAGGGCGAGGACGCTAATCCTCCAAACAATTCAAAGGACCTCAGCAGCATTTGCCTCTTGGCGCCCTTTTGTGGGTGCTCTTGGGGCCCGCTAGGCGACGAGGAACAGGAGGATAATGTATTCACACGGTTGAGAGAAAGAGAGCAGGAGAAGGAAGAGAAGGAGGGTGAGCACGGGAGAAAGAGCAGCAAGTGGAGGAAGAGGGGGGAAGCACGCTACGGGGAGGAGCAAGGAGGAGGACGATCAGGAACGAGAAGTATGGGGGAGGAGGTGGAGACAGGGGGAGGGATGGGAGGATGAGAGGGGAAGGCAGACAGTAAGTGTCAGTAAAGAATTTCTTTCGCACGCAGGACGAACGATTTGCGATTCTTGAAGCGCAAACCGCGCCCCCGCCCCTGTATAATCTGAACGCGACATGAAGGGACCAGGAGCCGTAGATCTGATTTCATGTTGCCCCCCTGCTTTGAAGTAACATTGTAAGCCGTAAGTTTGAAGCGGGACATACATCATACCTTTGTGAAAAAACAAGACGGAGCACGGACCCGAAACAAGCGACATTCGATCCACGTGTGTGGCAGTCAGATCCACCACTACTCCAATCGGAGCCGACATCGGATCCGCGCTCGCAACTCCACTCATACATGGTGTGGTCGCACTTCAAGCCGTCCGTTCTGGACTAAGGAGGAAACTGTCGTCATGAGCATGAAGACAGAGAGGTTTGCAGGGCCTGGCAATAATTTGCTCTGCCGCCCTGAGTCCTGCATCCCAGACGCCCCCCAGACGCCCGTGCAGGTCACCAGAGGTCCATAGAGGCCACCAGATACGCCCCGAGGCACTGACACTCGGACGGATGGTAATGGGGGGTGATCCACTTGGGGGGTGAAGAAAAGGGCCCTAAAGGGGCCCTTTTGGTACCCTTTTGGATCCAGAAGGTGCCCAAAAGGGGCCCTAAAGGGCCCCTAGGGGCCTTCATCTTCACCCCCCATGTGGGTCACCCCCCATCACCACCCACCCGAGACACGGCATTCGCCATCGGAAGCCTATCGCCGATCCATCGGCGATGTATGGCCGATTTCAGGCCGAGATTCCCCACCCTGAGCCAGTCCCCCCAATGTGTTGCCCCCCTCGGCTAAGTGGGCACACTCCCAGGGGCTGCCCGGGCGCCTCGTCCCGAAGAAGAGAAGTTTGGGAGCTCCGCGAGGATTTCTTGGATCGGCGGCGCCGGGAACTCCCTGGCGGCGCCTGCGGCGCCGCTCCTGGCGTGGCAGGCGCCGCCAGGGGATGCGGCCAAACGCCGATATCCAAGAACTCCGCCCTGACGTCGCCCTTCGCCTCGGTGTCGTTGTGCGGTCGCCGTGGGTTGCCGTGGCTGCGGGCCACATGCTGAGAAGATACGTAGCACCTCGCAAGTGCAGATTGGAGTGAGGAGGCGGGCGCGGGGTAGGTCGCGGAGTTGGCCGCGGGTGGGTCGCGGGGGGGTGGCCGCAACAACAACAACAACAACAACAACAACAACAACAACAACAACAACAAAAACAACAACAACATTTTCAGCAATCATCTTAAGACTGGTCGCTCCTGTCTGCTCACGTGTCAATCAGTACGTAAATCACACACCCTCGGTACCCGCCCTCGTCGTTTTCGATCGTACCCCTTTGGGTGTATATCTCCCTTACCTGCCACGCGCATGTAGTGCAGCCCCTAAAACCAGGGTGGACAGGGGAGGGAGAAGAACGGAACCCGAGAGGAATTGGCAGGAGGGGGGCAAGGAGCAGAAAACAAGTGGTAGAACCGGACGGGCAGGTCGGGCGGGCAGACTCATAGCGGGCAGGTCGGGCAGGCGGGTCCAGGCTGTGAAGAGTGCACTCCCCTGCCCCTCTGCCGCCCGTGCCACCGTGCGCGCATGATGTACATGCTTTTCATGTTTGTGGCATGCACGCTGCTCGCCGCTGTTTTGGCCCTAGTCCTAGGGCCCTGGGACTGCACCCGCAGTTTGACCGCCGCGCGGTCCGAGCGAAAACAACTGCACTGACATTGGTAGCGGAGCTTGTAAGCTCCAGCGGACGCACTGCGTGCTCTGCTTCGGTGGCTGTGACCACCCGCGCGGGCCGCCATGGCTGCCAGCCAAGACGGCTCAGACGCGGAGGCTGCGTCCTCCGTAGGCGCAGGTCCCCCAGACCTGCACGCGGTCCTGCGCGTGATGGCTGAGACCCAGAGGGAGCTCTTGGCCTTGCATCGGGATCGCGGCGGCGACAGCGGTCCCAGACGCACACGTCTACTGCTGTCGCAGGTGAAGTTCCCGGAGTTCGACGGTGCCGTCGGTACGAGTACCAAGAAGTACCGGGAGTGGCGCAAGGCAGTTGAGGTCATCCGCAATCTCAACCAGCTTTCTGACGTGGAACTGGGCCTGATCATCTGCAGCCAGGTGACAGGTCGGGCCAAGGAGCTCGTCGAGGTGCTTGACGCGTCGGACCTTCGACGCGAGGATACGCTCGAGACGATCTTCGCTATCTACGATGACGCCTTCGAGAAGATGGACCACGAGCGCCTGGACCAGGTGCACCAGGAGTGGGAGCGAGCACGCCGTCGAGCAGGGCAGCCCATCATGGATTGGACGACGCACCTTCGGAAGAAGCGCATGGAGTTGCAGCTCGAGGACCCCACGTCAGCGATCAGTGATCGCGCGCTGGCGAGCAAGATGCTCCGTGGCGCTGGGCTGTCGCAAAAGGAGCGAGCGCAGGTGCTCTTCAACTGCGGCGGCATCTACGACTCGAAGCGGATGGAGGTCGTGCTGAAGGCAGCCTACTCGAAGGTGCACGACACCGAGAAGCGCTCGGTGCTCCCTCGCCGCTCGCCGTTTGTGGCGGCGCAGCGTGAGATCGGGCGCTCCTCCGGGAGCTCGGGCGGTCGCTATCCGCACCCTCCCATGGCTCGTAGGCCATACGTGCTTCGAGGACGCCCTGGCCAGCATGCGCACGAGGTGGAGAATGGTGAAGACTACGATGAACACGACGGCGACCTGGAGGAGGCGCAGCATGACGAAGATGAAGCAGATGAACAGGATGATGGAGACCCCGGAGCTGGCGAGGGGATCATCTTCGAGGACGGCGCCGAGGTCGAAGAGGAGCTGGCGTCGGACAACGACGGGCCTGATGACGAGGAGTACGAGGCGACGGAGGATCTTCAAGAGGCGTTCTTGGCCGGTTGGAGGGCAAAGCAGAAGACGGCAGTACAGCGTCAGAAGCGCGGGTTCGTTGCCCCTCGGCAGCGGGGCCCCAGGAAGATCAACGTCAGCGGCTCCTTCCAGGCTGGTCGCAAGCCGACGGACCAGCGCAAGGCTAACAGCCGGCGTGCTGACTGCGATCAGCCCGGCCACTGGCGTGGCGACCCGGAGCGCCCCAAGGTGAAGAGTGGCGAGCGCGAGCCGTACAACAAGATCGGGCCTAAGAGTGGCCAGCCAGCGTCGCCCAACCAGCGGAGCTCTGTGAAGCCGCCGGCTCCAAGGCAGGTGCATGGACCGGTCATCCACTGGGTTGGCATGGCAGGCAGTGCCGAGGAGCGTCGTGGCCGCGCCCCATGGCGCCGCGCTCCCCAGTCGGCGCCTGCCCAGAGGCATCCGGTGGAGGGCCGAGCCGATGCTCCAGGGCGGATCGTCATGAATCCTCGACCCAAGAGCACGCCTGCGCCAAGTCTACGCCGGGACGCCGACGATGGCCCCGGGCCCGCACAGGGCAGTGATGAACGTGCGCGCGCCCTTGCCAGGCGCGGGGAGGATCAGGAGGACGAGGATGCATGCGTGCGTTGCCATCGCATTCTGGCCAACACCCACCCAGAGGGGCACAGCGTGGAGTTGGAGTTTCCTGACCTTGCCACGGTCCATCACATCGTGGAGCGCGCGACGAACAAGAAGCCCATTTTCTTCAAGCAAGGCCGCTTCGAGGCTCTCGACTTCGCCCAGGGTCGGCTCATGCGTCTGCAGCTGACCACGTCGAAGCCTTGTACGGCGGCTGAGGTGGATCTCGACGAGATCACGGCAACTACGTTCAAGATCGTGATGGGCGGCAATCGCGATACCCAGCCCCGTGACGATCGGCGCGGTGAAGGCGGGAATCGCGACACCAAGCGTCGTGAAGACCATCATCGAGATCGTCGTGACGACCGCCACCGCGATCGGGGAGCTGTTCTCCGTGAGCATCGTGCCCCTCCCCCGCCCGAGGCGGAGGCCTCTTCGCGTTCGAGGTCGCGGAGTACACCGGAAGGCCGCGGTGAGAAGGAAGAGAAGCGGAGTACACCGGAAGGCCGCGGTGAGAAGGAAGAGAAGGATGAAAAGAAAGAGAAGAAGAAGAAGGCGAGGAGCAGTAAAGAAGAGAAGAAAGAGAGGAAGAAGGCAAGAAGCAGCAGGGAAGTGAAGAAGGAGGCTGAGGTGAAGAAGGAGGATGAGGCCAGCGAGGAGGATGAGGCCAGCGAGGACGATAACGATCAGCTGCGCGAGGATAAGGAGCTGCCGTTCACGCCGGAGGAGATGGATGAGATCTTCTGCTTCTGGTATCCGCGTCAGGACATCTTTAGGGATTACCTGACGCCGCCGGCAACCATCCACTTCATCACGAAGAATGACCGCATCGTGCGCCTCAACCTCTACACGCGCCGCTGCGAGAAGCCGGACTTCTCTCCAGCCAGTGGCCCCGCGAGGGCCTATCCTGCATTCGCGGCGGATGCCGCAGCGGCGGCGTCGGCGAAGGGGGCATCGAAGACTAAAGGATCAAATGTTCCGGGGGAAACTCCCAGGAACGCCCCAGACGGAGCTGTGCCAGGACTAACGTCTGCCGCTCCGACTGGGGAGGCCGCCGCCGCTCCTAAGGACGAGGACTGGGTCATGGCAGGGGCCTCCGAGGACGTGAGGAAGAGCGAGGAGAAGAAACGACTGGAGGTCTTGCAGCGTGGCAAAGCTGAGTTGCTGGACCGCCTCGCGCTGATAGAGAAACAGGAGTCGGAGATGCATGCCCGATTGAACCCAGGCGAGGTCTACGACGGCCTGCAGAAGCGACGCGAGCAGGCACCTCTGCCAGAGCGTGTCCTGCCTACATCTCCTGAGCAGCAGGGGGTCGGAAGCGCGTGGAAGAACATGGAGGGAGTTCGACGACGTGCTCACATTCCAGCGCCTCCAGGAGCCGCGAGCTCAGGTGCGCCTGCCGCTGCGACGGCATCTCCAGCCGCATCTGGAGCCCCGCGCGTAGTCACTACCTCTGGAAGGAGCTACGTCATGAGTGCTGGTGCCACGCAGAGCGACCTGGAGAAGCAGCAGATGCACCGGGCCATGTACGACTCGCAGTTCGACGGCGAGAGGCTGGTCCCAGGTCCGAAGGCGAAGTTCGACCCAGAGCTCATGCAGCAGCAGGCTGCGTGTTTTCATCCAGCGGACGAGCTGAAGTGGCAGTCGAACGGCACCGTGATCTTCGCGAAGTGCAAGAAGTGTTCGTTGAAGTCGGTGATCCATTACACGCTGGAGAAGCCCAAGGCGGACGAGGAAGACTCACTGCAGCGCGCGGACCCTGGAGCAGCAAAGGGCGCGGACCCCTGGGCAGCAAAGGGCGCGGACCCTTGGGCAGCAAAAGGGGGATCTGCGGCCCACATGGTCACTACCCGAGAGGAGTGCCCCCGCAAGGTGGTAGACGAGCAGTCCGTCATGCTTGTTGTCTTGCCCGCGGGGCTGGCTATGATTGACACGGGCTGCAAGCGGGCTGTCGGTGGACGTCCGTGGCACGTCGAGCTGCAGAAGAGTTTGGATGCCATGGGCGTGCCGTACCACAGCATCAACCAGCGCGAGTACTTCAAGTTCGGCCCAGGCGTGCCGCTCTTGTCAGAGCGCGCGTGGTGCTACACAGTTGGCATCAATGGCACGCAGGGCGAGGTTGTGATCTCCGAGGTCGATGCCGAGGTGCCAGGTCTCATCGGTCCTGATGAGATGGCAGAGTGGGACGCAGCAATCAGCTTCAGGAACGGTACTTTCACGGCGAACGGTGTGACCAAGCCGTTGGTCCCGGCTGCGTCCGGGCATCCGTGCGTGTCATTGCTGGATTTCCTGGCACCGGTCGCGAGTGTCTTCCCCGTCGGACAGTCAGAGGAGCAGGACGAGCTCGCCGACGAGATGTTCAGCGGAACTGCGAGCCACGAGGAGAAGGATGAGCGCAGCGTCGCTGAGACCGTCGAGGAGGAGGACACGCACGATTCTGATAGCAACGACGGCCAGGACGCAGGCGATTCAGAGCTGAGTACATCCCACTATCACACCAGCGACCCAGAGTCCGCGGAGACGGCATCGAGTGACGAGGAGGTTTTCATGGAGAACGCGGACAACGAGGTTTTCATGACGAAAGGTGCTCGCAGGTACGTCCGGAGCAACCTGAAGGAGCTGGAGGTTCTGATGACCGAGGAAATGGCGAACAGGAAGCTTCGGGCTGATCGGCAGGAGCAGGACGCCCTCAAGCACTACCAGGAGGAACGTGTACTACCCTTCCAGAGGGAGACCCGGCGGCGACCGGGGCCCTGGAGGATCGTGGAGATCTTCGCATGGGCTTGCCAACTCACGATCCTGGCGGCGAACATGGGATGGGACGCCCACCAGCCCATCACAGCGCCAGAGTTTGACCTCCTGACGATCCAGGGCAGGAACGAGGCACGGGCGTACCTGGTTGCAGTTGACCCAGACTTCGTAGCTTTGTCCCCGCCTCCTACGGCATGGAGTCGGCTGCAGAGTGTCGACCAGCGAAGGCCTATGCGAGTGCGCCGGCAACGCCGAGAGCGGACCGAGTACCGCATGTTGTTCTCGTTCACGGACGAGGTGATGCAGTGGCAAGCTGCAAGGGGACGCGCAGCCATGGTAATGGACCACGCGCAATCGACAATCTGGAGCCAGCCATCTGTGAATGCAACGAAGTCGAACCCAGCATTCGAGGACGCGATCTGCCTCCAGGACACCACGAGGGTGTTGGCGAACCCTGGGGTTTGCACGGCCGCGCGCGGGAGCTGCGCAGAGGAGTTCGCCAAGGCTGTGATGACCGGTGCTACGGACCATTTGGCTCGGCAGTTCGAGAAAACGAGTTTCCCTGCGGCGCAACTCCCGGACCCCACGGAGGAGCCCAGGAGTTATGGGCCCGAGCCCGCGGAGCATGGTCCTGGAGAGGCTCCCGGAAACGTTCCGGAGAGACCTGGGTGGGGCAAAACACCGCAGGAGATTCGAGCCGAGATTCGTGAGGCATTGCAGAAGACGGTGAAGGAGGAGTCCATGCAGCACCCTGCGGAGGAGGAGGAGGTTGCAGCCTCCTGGTCAGAGATGGAGCTTCCGGAGGTGGTGCGGCAGGACATCATGACGAAGATTCCTCGGAGTACGCGACGTGCTGTGCGGAAGGCCCATCGCGGTCTTGGACACCCCAGCCGACCGACGTTCATCAAGATGCTGCGTCTCGGCGGTGCAACCCCCAACGCGTTGGCATACGCGAAGCATTGGCAGTGTCCGACTTGTGCTGAGTCGGAGGCGCCGCCCCGCCCAGTGCAAGGGACGGCGGACGTGCGGCCATTCGGCTTCAATGTGACGGTTGTGTTCGACGTGAAGTACCTGCGGGACGCGGCCAAGGAGCAGCTGGTGGTCCTCAGCATGGTGGACGCTGGTACGGGATGGCACTGCGCATGCCTTCTCAAGAATAGGACGGCCAAGCACGTAGCGCGTCAGATCATGAACGAGTGGTTCAAGCATTACGGCGTGCCAGAGAACATCGTGATCGACCAGGGCGGCGAGTTCGAGGGCTACTCCAACGCGCTGATGGAGCAGTTTGGCATTAATACGAAGACGACGGGAGCTCATGCAGCATGGCAGCATGGCCTGGCAGAGCGCCACGGAGGATTGCTCGGCACTATCTGGGGCAAGATGGTGCACGAGTTCCACGTCCAGGGCAAGTCGATGTCTACTGTGGAGCTGGCTGCCATCATCAATGCGAAGAATTCGACGATCAGCCGCAATGGATTGACCCCGGAGCAGGCTGTCTTCGGGCGGATCTTGAATTTTCGGAGGTGACTAACAGGGGCGACGATGAGGTTATCATGTCGGTTCTCGGCGCTAAGGGCATAGCTTGGCGTTCGTCTCAAATCCGCACCGCAGCCAAGATGATGTTGCTGGAGCGCGACGCGACGGACAAGGTGCGGAGGGCGCTGCTGCGACAGGCGCCGACGGTCGTCGGCGATCTGCGCCCAGGATCGCGGGTGCATTTCTGGGCACCGAATCCGTTCAAGGGACGTCGTCGGCAAGATCCTGAAAGATGGCGGGGTCCTGCGACTGTGATCGCGAATGAATCCAACAGCCGGTATTACGTATCATGGCGCGGTCACGTGCTACTTGTTGCTCGTGAGCAGCTCCGGCACGCCTCCTCCCAGGAGGCCGCGGCTGCGGAGTCCATCCAGACGGACGTGCGGCTGACACAGCAGCGAGATGATCGCGCCTACCACGACATCGTGGACGCCACGCCCAAGGTGAAGGTTCAGAATGTGAAGAAGACATTCCTGAAGAAGGAGCGTGACCGACATAGCGAGCTCGAGGGGTCCAGGCCGCCTCGTGTGGATCTGAGGGCCCTGGACGCCATTGAGGCGCAGGCTAAGGAGGAGGGGCCACCTGAGCAGGAGCAGTTGCCGCGGCTTCCGCCTCCGAGGAGGGCGCGGTCTCGTTCCCCTCCAGGCCGGATGTCTTCTGGGACGTACCCGGAAGCTTCTCCGGGAGCATCGGGCTCTGGCGGCACTTCGGCGCCGCCGATTCCGATTCCCAGAGACGATTCCGAGCTCGAGCGGAAGCGGAAGTTCCTGGTAGATGACGTGCCGAGTTGCATTAAGAAAACGCGTCTGCAGGCTGCCCCTACGAGTGGCTTGCCGGCCCTCCGCGAGGTGGCCATGAACGCTGTTGTGCACTCGGGACCCCAGGAGTGGTTCGACCAGAATGCCTTGGATGGTGTCTCCACGCTCGTTCAGAAGGTCATACGAGGAGTACGTGTACATCGAGAGCCACGGCGGAGACTCTATGATCACGACCGCCACCGGGAGTGCAATCGCCTGTCGGCGATGCTCTCCGCCACGGGCCAGTGCGCCTACAAGGACGACGGCGCGAGCCGTACCAACGAGCGCACGGAGGACAGCTGGGTTGGTCTCACGCTCTTCTACCACGACAAGCCGGACGCTCAGGCACAGGGAGTGTACTATTTGGACACTCCGGAGGGTCTTGTACGGCAGCCGATGACTTACGAGGAGTGGATCAACGTGTCATCTGTGTATGACGCATGGCTGCAGGAGGCCCGGTACGAGCACGACGTGTTCGCACTCGTGATGAAGCAGAACGCGAAGGAGCTAGACCCACGTCACTTCGACCAGCACGAGAAGGCTAAGTTCGACGAGGCCGATGCCGCCGAGTGGCGGCAATGGATCGCCAACAACACGGTCGAGCTGGTCACCGAGGAGGAGGAGAAGAGCATTCCAAAGGACAAGATCATCTCGGTGCCCATGCGTTCGGTTCGCACGAACCGGGGGCGAGGGCTGGAGTTGGAGGCGAAGTCGCGCTTGATCATCCCTGGCCATCTCGACCCGCAGCTTGGTCTATTCAGGACGGATTCGCCTACTACTTCCCCTTTGGCCGTGCTGATGTGTGCGTCTATCACAATGGCGATGGATTGGACATTCGAGTGCTTCGACGTAGCGACTGCGTTCCTGTCCGGGCTGAAGCTGGAGCGGGAGCTGTATGTGAGGGCTTCTAAGGACGGGCTTCCAGCCGTCGACGGTGCTGGATGGCCAGCCGTGCGACCTTATGCGTTGCTTCGTTTGCTGAAAGGGGCGCACGGTTTGACGGAGGCGCCTCGGTTGTGGCATCTCCGAGCCCGCCAGGTGCTGACGGACGAGGTCGGCTTTGTGGAGCTGCGCTGTGCTCGAGCTGTCTTCGTTTATCGGGCGAGCGGTAAGTTGATTGCTATGTTGACCTTGCACGTCGACGACGGCATGCTGTTTGGGGACCCGCGCGACCCCCAGTACCAGGAGGTGAAGGCGAATATCAACAGGCGTTTCAACATCAAGCACTGGAAGGAGGGCAATGACAAGGAGGCAGTCGCCTATCTCGGTGAGGAGTGGTGGCGCCACCCCGATCACATCGAGATCAGCATGCACGAATACATCGGCAAGCTGACAAAGCACCCCCTTGCAAGGGGTGACGACGAGGAGCGGGAGATGACTCCCGAAGAGCACCACGACTTCCGGAGCTTGCTCCAGAAGGTGCGATGGCCTGTCGCACGCGTGGTGCCACAGCTCGCGTACAGTGTGTCGGCGCTCGCACAGAAGGATCCGAAAGGTCGGAGGTTACTGCACCTGCGAGTGCTCAATGACATCATCGACCGGCTTCAGGACTACGACAAGAGAGGTCTTGCGACTCTCCGGATCCGCCGCGTGGACATCGAGCGCTTGCAGGTGCTCACGCTTATGGACGCTTCGTTTGCGAAGGAACCCGGCTGTAAGAGCCAGATGGGGTTCATGAGTATGATTACGGATACCCGAGTGTTGAAGGAGCTAGCTGTATGTTGTCTAGTGGAGTTCCAGAGCAGTACTATTACACGAGTTGTTGGATCTACGATGGCCGCAGAGTCTGCGGCTATGTCCGTGGCTTTGGATCGGCAGCTTTACCTCAGGCTGCTGATTGAGGCAGTCTTGCACGGGGAGCCGCCCTTGCAAGGGGACTGGAGGCTGGCGCTGGAGGTTCCGGGGGCGCTGGTGACGGACGCGAAGTCGCTCTACGACCACGCGTCCAAGATCGGCTCGATGCCGGTGTCTCGGCAGACCCTCATTGACTTGTTGGTGGCCAAGGATTTGATCGAGCAGGAGGCCATCAAGTTCAAGTGGCTGCCCACTAGCCACATGCTAGCGGACGTGCTGACAAAGGCCGTGAAGCCTAACGAGGTGCTATCGCAGTTCCTCCGCCACGGACTGTTCAGCATGGCGCCTACTGCTGAGCAAGAGGATGAGGATGCACACCGTCTGCGGCTGCGCCGCGGACAGCGTGAGAGAGCCAAGGAGCGGAAGGCCCAGCGTCGGGCCGCCGTTCCAGGGCCTGCGAGCCCGTGAGGTCCTGATTGCAGCCGCTGATGGACCTAGTGAGGGCTACGGTGGTGTATGCACATACATTGAGTTGACAGTCTGGATTAGTGAGTCTAGACATTCATATTTTATATTTATAATTTGAGCCTCAGGCCGCACTTTGCTTGAGGTGTATCGGCCTGTGGGCCGGTATAGGCGATAACTGCGTGCAGCGCTTCCCCTTCGTAGGGAGCGGCATCGGGGCAGCATTGTACTCACCCAGTGTGAAGAGTGCACTCCCCTGCCCCTTCTGCCGCCCGTGCCACCGTGTGCGCAAGATGTACATGCTTTTCATGTTTGTGGCATGCACGCTGCTCGCCGCTGTTTTGGCCCTAGTCCTAGGGCCCTGGGACTGCACCCGCAGTTTGACCGCCGCGCGGTCCGAGCGAAAACAACTGCACTGACACAGGCGACGAGGTCGAGCAGGCGGGCTGCTGAAGCGCAGGTCTTGCATGAATCGTGATTGAATTTAGAGCGATGGCGCGATTCCCAAGTAAATCGTTAGACAAGCCAAAGCGAGAGCGTGATTCCTGAGCGCCGAGGGCAAATCGTTTGAATAAATTGCGAAGAAGTCCCACGCGAGAGCGCGATGCGTACATGAATTGTAATTGGAAATACATTGAGGAAGTATCAGGCGGGAGCCGCTGTTGCTGTAAAGGGGGGGGCCAGGGGCCCAATTTGAGCTTTCGCGATTTCCCCTGATACAAAACAGGGTGCGCGCCCGGGGGGAACACTGGAATTGAAAGAACAGAATGGTCACCAGATGGGGGGATCAACAATATTTGCTCTTCTGTAGTGAAAGTTCAACAATAATTCTGAGACTGTTCGCTCTGATCTGTTTACGTGCCGACCAATACGTATATCCCACACCCTCGGTATCCGCCCTCGTCGTCTTCGACCATACCCTCTTTGGAGTATATATTCATTACCTGCCACGCGCACGTAGTGCAGCACATAACACAAGGGAGGCGAGGGCGGGTGGAAGGGGGAGGGAGAATACTGAAACACGAGGGGAATTAACAGGAGAGGGAGCAAGGAGCAGAAAACACGTGGTAGAACAAGACGGGCAGATCGGGTGGGCAGACCCATAGCGGGCAGCTCGGGAAGGCGGGCCCAGGCAACCAGGTCGAGCAGGCGGGTTGCTGAAGCGTGGGTCTTGCGTGAATCGCGAAGACTTTTAAAGCGGTAGCGCGATCCCCAAGTAAATCGTGAGACAAGCCAGAGCGAGAGCGTGACTCCTGAGCGCCAAGGGCGCATCGTATGAATAAACTGCGAAGGGGTCCCACGCGAGAGCGCCATTCGTACATACATTGTGGGCAGGTTCCGCGCGAGAGCGCGATTTGGGAATACGCTAAGATGAGGCATCAGGCGGGAGCCGCTGTTGTTGTAACGCGGGGGGCGACAACCCACTTTGAGCCCCGTGACCTTCCCCGATAAAATTGTTCACTGCGTGGAGCTCCCCATATGTGCATATATTCGCATGGGCCTGTCCGCCGTGAGTGTCTAGGCGCAAGAGCGTTCGAATAGAAACGGGCTTCAGTTGTGACGGTTTGTTCATGAATCTAACTGAAAATGAATTGGAGTGTGAATGAGCCTCAGTAGTACGAGCGTTTCTCTGCGCATAGCCTGGGTCCTCCTGGGGCCTCCTGGTCCTGGGGCCTCCTGAAACCTACTGGGGTTTCCTGGGGTTTCCAGGAGCCCCTTGGGGCCTCCCGGGGCCTCCTGGGACCACCTAGGGAGGATTCGTGCCCCAGGAAAAGCCCAATATATAGCAACACACGTACATAAAAAATGTTGGGGCAGAAACCAGGCAAACCGCTCGAGATATCCCCACAAAGCGGCCGCGAACGGGACCGTGAGATGACCCCTGGCGGCTTCCCTTCGGAGGGTGACAATGAGCGCCTCGCTCGAGACATCCTCCAACTCTGCGCCGAAAGCACAGGATGTTGGGACAGAAACCATGCAAACCGCTTGAGACATCCCCACAAAACGTCCGCGAACGGGACCGTGAGATAACCCCTGGCGGCTCCCCTGAGGGAGGTGAAAATGAGCGCCTCGCTCGAGACATCCTCCAAATCTGCTCCGAAAGCAAAGGGTGTTGGAACGGAAAACAATCAAACCGCTTGAGACATCCCCACAAAACGGCCGCGAACGGGACCGTGAGATAACCCCTGGCGGCTCCCCTTAACGGGGGTGAAAATGAGCGCCGCGCTCGAGACATCCTCCAAATCTGCTCCGAAAGCGAAGGGCGTTGGGACAGAAACCAGGCAAACCGCTTGAGACATCCCCACAGAACGGCCGCGAACGGGGCGCACGTGAGTCTCAAAATGAGTACGTTTAAGTAGGAGTACGTGTGAGTATGAGTAGGTCTGAGTATGAGTCATTTTGTGTGTGAGGAAGTCTGGATACGACTAAATCTGAGTGTGGGTCAGTCTGTGTATGAGTAAGTCTGGGTATGATGAGGAGAGGGGAGGAGAAGGAGAAGGAGGAGAAGTCGGCGGCGTCCAAGAAATAACAAGAACCCAATCTTAGGATATGGGGAGTGAAAAGGTCTGAGTACGAGCAGGTCTGAGTATGAGTAAGTATGGGAACAAGTCTGAATATGAGTTAGTCTGGGCATGAGTGGGTCTCAGCATGAGTAACTCTGAGTCGGGGTAGGTCTGAGTATGAGTAGGTCTGAGTATGAGCACGTTTGTGTCTGAGCAAGTCTGGGTCTGAGTAAATCTGAGTGTGAGTAAGTCTGGTTATGAGGAGGAGGAGGAGAAGGAGAAGAGGCAGAAGAAGGAGTAGGAGGAGTCCAAGTAATAACAAGGACCCCATCTTAGGATATGGGGAAGACAAGGCTGTTTTGCTCCTATCTGCTGCTCAGTCATTTTAAGACTGTTTGCTCCCATCTGCTCACGTGCCAATCAATACGTCTGTCCCCCCTTGGGAGTACCTCTTCCTTTCCTGCCACGTGCATTTGTTGCAGTCTCTACAACAAGGGAAAAGAGGACGGGTGGAGGAGGGGGGGAAGGATGGAACACGAGAGAAATTTGCAGGAGGGAGGCAAGGAGCACCAAACAAATGGTAGAGTCAGGCGGGCAGATCTGGTGGGCAGACCCATAGCGGGCAGGTCGGGGAGGCGGGACCAGGCGACCAGGTCGAGCGGGCGGGTGGCTAAAGCGTGGGTCCTGCATGAATCGCGAGGAAGTCTCGAGCAATAGCGCGATCCCCATGTAAATCGTGAGAGAAGCCAAAGCGAGAGCGTGATTCCTGAGCGCCGAGGGCGAATCGTTTAAATGTGCAGGAAATCCCACGCGAGAGCGCGATGCGTACATGAATTGTAAGGACGTCTCGCGCGAGAGCGACATTTTGGAAATACACTGTGAGGAAGTATCAGGCGGGAGCCGCTGTTGTTGTAAGGGGGGGGGCCAGGTACCCAGTTCGAGCTCAACCTTCGGTAGCCGCCTCGGCGTCTTCGATCATACCCTGTTGGGGGTACATCTTCCTTACCTGCCACGAGCATTTAACGCAAGACCTAATACAAAGCACGGGTGGAAAGGGGGAGGGAGAAGAATTGAACAAGAGATAACATAGCAGAAGAAGAGCAAAAAGCAGAAAACAAATGGCATAACTAGATGGGTATATTGGGTGGGCAGACTCATAGCGGGCAGGTCGGGAAGGCGGGCCCAGGCGACCATGTCGAGCAGCCGGGTTGCTGAAACGTGGGTTCTGCATGAATCGCGAGGAGATCTCCAGCGACAGCGCGATTCCCAAGTAAATCGTGAGAAAGCCCAAAACGAGAGCGTGATTCTTGAGCGCCGAGGGTGCGTCGTTAAAATATTGTCCAGGAAGTCCCACGCGAGAGCGCTACGCGTACATGAATTGTAAAGAAGGCCCGCGCCAGAGCGCGATTTTGGGAATAAATTGTGAGGAAGTATCAGGCGGGAGCCGCCGTTGTTGTTGTTGTTGTTGTTGGTGGTGGTGGTGGTGGTGGTGGTGGTGGTGGTGGTGGTGGTGGTGTTGTTGTGGTTGAGCTTCCATTTCGGAAGATCCATTATTGTTGATCCCCCCACCGGTGCGTACTGTTTGTTCAATCAAAGTGTGCCCCTAAACGCTCGCACCTTGTTTTGGGCCCCTGGCCCCCGGGGTACAACAACAACGGCTCCCGCTTAAGACGTCCTCACAATTTAGCCAGGACCCCCCGCTCACGCCCGAGCTTTCCTCGCATTTTATTCAGGAATCGCGTTCTCGCTTGGGATTTCCTCGCAATTTATTCAGGAATCGCTTTCCCGGCGCTCTGGAGTCGCGTTCTCGCTGGAGACTGGCTTGCAATTTACTGAAGAATAGCGCCCTTGCGTTGGACTTTCTTGCAATTTACTCAGGCGCCGCGCTCCCGACACCCAAGCACCCAGGAATCGCGCTCACGCTTAGGATGCCCTCGTAGATTACCTGGGAATCGGGATCTCGCAGCCCTTCGTGGCCCCCTCGTTTTGTTGCGTGGCCCCGTTGCCGCCTTTAATGGCCCCATCACTTTGTTTCGTGGCCCCGTTGCAGCCCCTCGTGGCCTCCTCGCTGCGCTTCATGGCCCTGTTGCAGCCCTTCGTGGTCCCCTCGCTTTGTTTCGTGGCCCCGTTGCAGCCCTTCGTGGCTCCGTTGTTGCCCTTCGTGGCCCCATTGCATCCCTTCGTGGCCCCGTTGCAGCCCTTCGTGGCCCCTTCGCTGCCCCTCGTGGCCCCGTTGCAACCCTTCGTGGCCCCTCGCTGCCCTTCGTGGCCCCATGTATGTATGCCCTTCGTGGCCCCTGCTCGTTCGCGCCCGTGGTGGTCCCATGTGCATGCCCTTCGTGGCCCCGCTGTCGCCGTTCGTGGCCCCGTCGCTGCCCTTCGTGGCCCCCTCGCTGCCCTCAGTGGCCCCGTCCTTGCGCTTTGCGGCCCAACATACGTATACCCTTCGTGGCCCCCGCTCGTTCGCGCCCGTGGTGGCCCCATGTGCATGCCATTCGTGGCCCCGCTGTAGCCGTTCGTGGCCCCCTCACTGTCCTACGTGGCCCAGTTGCTACCCTCAGTGGCCCCATCGTTGCCTTGTGTGGCCCCGCATTATCTGCCCTTCGTGGCCCCCGCTCGTTCGCGCTCTTCGTGGCCCCATACGCATTCCCTTCGTGTCCCCGCCGTCGCCCTTCGTGGCCTACTTCGTGTCCTTCGTGGCCCTGCTGTCGTTCTCTCTCGCTCTCGCTATCGCTCGTCGTCGCCGTCGTCGTCGACGTCGTCGTCGTCGTGGTCGGTCCCCTGTCCGTCCCTCTTGGGGTCGGGTCGACGGTCCGCGGCTGCCCCGCCGATCAGCGCTGCCGCTGGCCAGGCCGACGGTCCGCGACCGCCCCGCCGCTTGCCGGGGCCCGGCTTGCACGGAAGAAAGGTCTACCCCGCAAAAAGGGTTCGATCGAAGACGAAGAGGGCGGGTATCGAAGGGTTTGGGAAATACGCGTTATCGGACACTCGCGCACATGAGGGCGAACAATATTAAAATGATTGTTGTTGTTGTTGTTGTTGGTATTGTTGTTGTTGTTGTTGTTGGTGTTGTTGGTGTTGTTGTTGGTGTTTGTTGTTGTTGTTGTTGTTTTTGTTTTTGTTTTTGTTTTTGTGGTTGTTGTTGCTGTTGTCGTTGTTGTTGGTGGTGTTGTTGTTTGTGTTGCTTTTGTTGTCGTTGAATGTTACCAACTAAACAATTATTATTGTTGGACCCCCCAGGCGTTTTGGCGCTCTCGCCTCGGCGCCAGCTACACTTTTTTTGAAACTGAGGTTCACGCTCGAGCGGCTTGGGGGGGCGCCAAAATTCGCACCCCAACTACAACAACGCTCCCTCTCGAGACTTCTTCCTTTTTTACTCAGGGCTGGTGCTATTGTTCGCCGCGGAGAGCCGCCGTCCCAACAAGACCAGCGTTACCGTTCGAGACTCCCTCCCGTTTTGCGTTGGACTGGCGCCCTACTCTCTTTTGAATTGGCGCCGCTCCCAACAAGAACACCGCTCCCGCTCGAGGTTCCCTCTTTTTCCCCATATCCAAAGATATGGGGTTCTTGTTATTGGCGGACCGCGCCGGAGGAACAGAGAGAGAACAGAACACCACCGCACCTCCCATCACTCAGACCCACTCACTCATCACTCAGGCTCACTCATCACTCAGACCCGCTCATCACTCAGACTCACTCATCACTCAGACTCACTCATCACTCGGACTCAGTCATGACTCAGACTCATCACTCATCACTCAGACTCACTCATCACTTAGACTCACTCATCACTCAGACTCACTCATCACTCAGACTCACTCGTACTTGCACTCGTACATTCACTGCACTCACTCAGGTCCATTCATCGGATGACTCACACACACACACCGATGTTGAGGATGTCTCAGGCGATTCTGTGGCTTCAGCACTCCTAAGGGGCGCGGCGGGGGGGTATTGCACTCGGCCCCTTTCGTGGGATTTTGTGGGGATGTTTCAGGCGGTTTGCCCATTTTCTCTTCCAACACGTTTCGCTTTCGGAGCAGATTTGGGGGACGTCTCAGGCGATTCGTTGGTATCAGCACTCCTAAGGGGAGCGGCGGGGGGGTATTGCACTCTGCTCCTTTCGTGGGATTTTGTGGGGATGTCTCAAGCGGTTGGGCCATTTTCTTTTCCAACATGTTTCGCTTTCGGAGCAGATTTGGAGGATGTCTCAGGCGATTCGCTGGTTTCAGCACTCTAAGGGGGGCGGCGGGGGTGTATTTCACTCGGCCCCTTTCGCGGGATTTTGTGGGGATGTTTCAATCGGTTTGGCCATTTTCTCTTCCAACATGTTTCGCTTTCGGAGCAGATTTGGAGGATGTCTCCGGCGATCCGCTGGTTTCAGCACTCTAAGGGGAGCGGCGGGAGGGTATTGCACTCTGCTCCTTTCGCGGGATTTTGTGGGGATGTCCCAGGCGGTTTGGCCATTTTCTCTTCCAACATGTTTCGCTTTCGGAGCAGATTTGGAGGACGTTCGCGCTCAGTTTGCGGGGATGTCTCAGGCGGTTTGGCCGTTATGATGCTGGGCATCTGTCGCTTTCGGAACAAATGTGGGAGGATGTGTCAGGTGATTCGCTTGTTTCGGCACTCCCAAGGAGGAGGAGGAGGAAGAGGAGGAGGAGGAGGATGAAGAGGAGGAGGAGGAGGAGGAGGAGGAAGAAAAGGAGGAAGCGAGGAGGAAGAGGAAGAGGACGAGGAGGAGGAGGAGGAGAAGGAGGACAGCATGAACACTGTAGGAGCAGAAGCAGGAAGGGGATGCTGATGATGATGATGATGATGATGATGATGAGGGGGAGGAGGAGGAAGAGGAGGAGGAGGAGGAGGAGGACGTGGGCAACTCGAGTAGCCAGGGCCTGACGATCGAGGTTCGATGTTCCAAGGCTTCAAGTTTTACTCAAACGCTTCCGCCTCACTCTCCTTCGCTCCCCGCTCTCCTTCACTCTTCTGCATCCATACTCACTCATATTCAGGCTCAGTCACACGCAGGCTGACTCGCACTTAGACTCGCTCATAGCCATATTTAAACTTACTCACACTCAGACTCACGCTCAGAACCACTCATACTCAGACTCGCTCCTGCTCAGACTCATCATCCTTCGGTCCGCTCAAACGCAGACCGACTCACATTCAGACTGCCTCACATCCATACCCAATCACACTCGGCTCACTCGCATTCAGGTTCATTAGCGCACACTTTTTCTCACACTCAGACACATTCAAGCCCAGACTCACTCATGCTCAGACTCATCATGCTACGATCCGCTCAATCACAGACTTGGCTCACACTCAGTTTCGTCCATACTCATACCCACTCGCACACAGACGCACTCGCGCTCATATTTACCCACCCGCATACCCACTCAAACCCAGGCTCAATCGCACCCAGATTAATTCACACTCAGAATCAGTCGCTCTCAGATTTGCTATTGGTCGCACTCATGCTTGCAGACTGTGGGAATGTCTCGAGCGAGTGGTTCGCCCTCGCACACAGGCGCTCATTTACATATATCAATAGAAAGACGCACCAAGATAATGATATGCACATATGGGGAGCCCCGCGTCGAGTAATTTTTTCCCCTCTGGACGCTGCTGTTCCTCACCGCCGACAGCCCCCGTCCCGACAAAACCAGGGCTACCGCTCGAGATTTCCCCCTTCTTACTCGAGGCGGTGTTTCTCCTCGCCGCCGACAACCGCCGCCCCAACAAAACCAACGCTCCCGCTCGAGATTTTGTTTTGTTTTACGCTGGACCAGGGCCCTAATCTTTTCGGGATCGGCACCGCCCACAGCAACAACAGCGGCCCTGCTCGAGACCCCCCCCATTCTATTCAGGGCCAGGTCTTTGCCTCGCCGCCAACAGCCCCCATCACCACCAAGGCAATCGTGTCGTTCGATACTTCCTTCTGCTTTACCCATGGTTGGGGTTCCACTGGCGGTGTCGCATCGGCGCAACAAGGCGCGGGCATGCGTTTTCGATACGGGATATGTTGAAATTCCTCGGAGGAGGTGTTTGCAATATTTCAAGTGGCGGGAGGTCTGGGAATGGGAATATCGGACCCCGCTATAGAACAATTGTCCCCCATGATGGGGATGGATATCATGATGGTCGCATGCTTCGTGTGGAAGCATCGCGCATGAGGGTCAAATCCTTGAGCTCTCATTTTTGAATAATGTTATTCTTGATCCCCCCCCACCGATGCATATTGTTTTTCTCAATCAAAGTGTGCCCCTCGACGCTCGCACTTTGTTTTTTCATCAGGGAAAGGGACGTTCAAAGTGGGCCCATGGCCCCCAGGTTACAACAACAACGGCTCCCGCCTGAAACTTCCTCACAATTTAGCCAGGACCCCCGCTCCCGCCCGAGACTTCCTCGCATTTGATTTAGGAATCGCGTTCTCGCGCGGGACTTCCTGACAATTTATTCGGGAATCGCTCTCCCGGCGCTCCAAAGTCGCGCTTTCGCTGGAGACTTGCTTGCAATGTATTGAAGACTGGCGCCTTTGCTTTGGAATCTCTTGCAATTTACTCAAGCGCCGCGCTCCGGACACCCAGGCACCCAGGAGTCGCGCTCACGCGAAGGACCCCCTCACAGATTACCTAGGAATCGGAATCTCGCTGCCCTTCGTGGCCCCGTTGCAGCCCTTCGTGGCCCCCTGGCTTTGTTTCGTGGTCCCGTTGCAGTTTTTCGTGGCCCCCTCGCTGCCCTTCGTGGCCCCGTTGCAGCCCCTCGTGACCTCCTCGCTGCCCTTCATGGCCCCGTTGCAGCCCTTCGTGGTCCCTTCGCTGCCCTTCGTGGCCCCGTGCCCTTCGTGGCCCCGTTGTAGCCCTTCGTGGCCCCTTCGCAGCCCTTCGTGGCCCCGTTGCATCCTTTCGTGGCTCCCTCGCTGCCCTTCGTGGCCCAATATATGTATGCCCTTCGTGGCCCCGCTGTCGCCGTTTGTGGCCCCCTCGCTGCCCTTCGTGGCCCCGTTGCTGCCTCAGTGGCCCCGTCCTTGCCCTCCGCGGCCCAACATACGTATGCCCTTCGTGGCCCCCGCTCGTTCGCGCCCGTTGTGGCTCCATGTGCATGCTCTTCGTGGCCCCGCTGTCGCCGTTTGTGGCCCCTCTCACTGTCCTACGTGGCCCAGCTGCTACCCTCAATGGCCCCATCGTTGCCTTGTGTGGCCCCGCATTATCTGCCCTTCGTGGCCCCCGCTCGTTCGCGCTCGTCGTGGCCCCATACGCATTCCCTTCGTGTCCCCGCTGTCGCCCTTCGTGGCCTACTTCGTGTCCTTCGTGGCCGTGCTGTCGTTCTCTCTCGCTTTCGCTCGTCGTCGTCGTCGTCGTCGTCGCCGTCGTGGTCGACGTTGTCGTCGTCGTCGTCGTCGTCGTCGTCGTCGTCGTCGACGTCGTAGCCGTATGAGGCCCCCAGGGAACTGCAAAACGGCGAACATAGGTTTTTAACCTAGACGCGCCATCACCTGCTAGGGTGACAGCAGAAGGGCTGCGATGGCGGTCCTCCGTTGATGGCGACGAGGCCTTGGACGCCTCACCTGGCGGCGCTGGCAGCCCAAGCTGCTGGTGGCGCAGCAGATCCCGCAGCACATCCAGACGTATATGCCGCACGGGGCCAACTACCAACATGGCGCTTTCTGCATTACAATCCGCAGCCAGCTACGAGTTTATCTAGAGTGGACGACATTGAGCTGGCTGCAACCTCTTGTGACGCAATCATCCTGACGGGGGCCCAGAGACGCACGGATCTAAGAGCTGAACAAAAGAGAGCTGGCCCCAGATGGAGAATAGATGCAGGGTTTCAGAAGGGCGCCAATACGAATAAACCCACTGGTAGTATGATGCCATTTGGCAAGAAGCTATGAGGAAAAATGTCAGACGAGTCCGACTACCACCAGCAGCAGTGGCGGGGCGAGGACTGGCTGTACTTATTGCAAATCGATTTCACGATTTCAGTTTTTTGTTGGCGCATATGCGCCAACCCGCCTTCAATCAGCAAAAGCGGCCATCTCATATGAGAAGACAGTTTCAAAACTTTTCGAGTGGATAACTGAGGTATTGAATTATACACCATCGAGGAGCGTGCCAACCATTGGAATTGATTTAAATGACGGCATGGGCATGCAGCGCGGACACAGAGGAAAACGTGTACCCATCGAGGCCACCGCAGTGGGAAGAGAAGGCGCTCGACGGGAACACTTCGCGGGCAGAGAGTTCAGACAGATACTGGAGACACATCATTTATGGACCACAAATACTGGCACAAGTATGGACACGTGGTATGGCGATCACGGACTCAGCAGTCTTATCGACTGTATATGCTGCCCGACTTCGTTGCAGACTAGCTCATCAGGCCCGCTTGCTGGAATGGGACGTAAGTTACAGTTGATCAATACAAGGAGAAAAATGGACCACTTGCCCATTCACCTTAAGTTTACTCTAGCAGCGGGACCAGCAAACGAAACGGTTGCTCCACTACATTGAAATCGAGATTTGATGATGGACGCATTCACGGGCAGGGACCCACACACAAAGCAGCGCATTTCGAAAGGCCCCCCTCGAGATGAACGTTATGAGGCTCTCCGCCAACGCCGACATGAGCTGCTGGCACAGCGGCAACGGATGAGAGACACTTGCAGACGCTGATGAGGGCGAGGTGGAGGCCGCGACTACAGAATTGAAACGACTGTCTACGCATCTACAGCTGGAGAGAAAGCAAGAGTGGGAAGCACATCAGACAGAGCTCACTGAGGAGATGCGGCGCGCTTGGAAGGAGAGAAAAATGGCGCAAGTTCGCATTTTGACTCGACGCGCAGCTGGATGTAAATACGGAGTGAAGCGCAGACCCTACCTGACTGCGAAGACAAATGGCTCGAGTTCAGCACGCCGGCTTGAAACGCGGAGCAAACCAGGAGCCGATGGCGGCGCGCTCGCACGACATGCGCCAGATTGGTTTCGAGAACGCCGGCAACATCACGATCTGAATGCAACGGTCGAAAGCCTGGGCGAGGATTTTAGAAGGGATGCAAAGGGTGACCTGAGAAGATTGACCGATTGGGCCCAACGGGCCCCCGAGCGGAAAGCTTGTTCGCCATGGTCGACGCCGCTCGAATTACCGGCCATCTCCCTGGCTCCTGAGGCCCACCCTGAGAAGCAAATTGCGGGAATGGGCACCGAGCCCCCGCCGCTAAGGGCCCCGCTTTTCCGCGCTGCGCTTGAAGATGGATTCGTCAAGAGTCGGCAATCCAAACGGGCCCCGTCTTTTTGGCGCGCCAGCCCCGGAATCAGCTGGCCTAGGAAGGCCGATCAGAATGATATAGGGGGCATTTCTTTAGGCGTGCGAACCGTCCACTTGCCCCCCACCCCGGGGAAATGCTGGCATTGTATAAATAGTGTTTCTCCAGACATGCCCGGCCAGGTTTACGGTTTCTTGCCGGGTAAATGTAAAGAGTCCGCAATAGGCGGAGCCATGATAGGCATCTGGAGGGCTAAAGAGAGTGGTAGATCAGTTATCGCACACATGCGCGATTTGAATAATGCATTTGGCAGTGTACACTGGGACGCCCTAAGAGAAGCAACTGACACGGTCATGCGAGAAGGGCGTCCCCCCCAGGGCTGCCAGGGCCTTCAAGGGGCTGTAGTTGCCCCCCGCCCCCCCCTTTCCATGCCCAGGGGGTCTCGCCTTTTTAAAAATCCGATGTGGAGCTTTCATGGGAGACCCCCTGGTCGTACGACAGTTTGCGCAAGCCTTTCAACCGAGCGTGGATCAGTGGCAGCAGCTGATGCGAGTCTGGAACTGCGATGCTGACGAGTCTTGCGCCGTGGATCTTTTTTCAGGACGCCAGTTCGACATGTCAGTTTTTCAGTATGCAAGAGTAGATGAGGGGCTCACAGATTTCTTTGCACGATCGTATTTGGCTGATTTTTGTTTAGGCGAGGCCCTCGCCACGACAGGTTGCAAACAAAATCGTGGAAAGCAAGAGATCGTTCTTGTATTTGCAGGCATGGGACGCACAGGCGCAGCAGAGTGTCTGCGCAGTGGCGCCCTCTCTTTTCCCGTGAAACACATTGTTTCTGCTAGGTACTTGGGCTCGCAGGTTTCTGCGGGCTCCAGCTTCAGGCCGCATTGGTTGCGCATGGGGCTATCGGGGGTTGTTGGCCCCTCCCTCGCCAGCCCTGGAAGGCGAGGAGGAGTACGTTATTTTGTTGCGTGCAAAATATACTCACCCATGGGGTGGAAGCCTACGTCCTTGGCCCCGCCCAAAATCGTGCACTCGAAAGAGCCATGGCACATTATGCGCGCGAGGCAATGCAGGGCGCCGCGCAGTTTCTTAGATGTTTCAGATGATGTAGAAGCACACCGTAGTATGAGCACCAGTGAAGCGTTTATATACTGGCGCATAGCACCTGCGCAGATCGAGATGCACGTCCGAAAATACAACAATATGCTGCACGCCCATGGAAGCATGCACAGTTTCTCACGGCCGTCTTCGGTAAGTACGACTTTGAGCAGCACGACACGGTGAACAATAACGATAGTACGCACGTCGCAAACCCTTGGGCCAAACAGATGAAGGAGAACATTTTAGAGCGGGGTCAGAAGATGGGCGACGCGGGGGGCATCGTGGGCACCATCTTGCGACGGGGTTTCCTGGAGCTATTTCGAGACATCGACCTCGCAAACGAATTCAAGACGTTCGACTTCGATCGTCTTAGGCAAGGAGCTTACGTGGCAATCAATCCTCCTCCAGAGTACCAGTCAGCCCCCGTCCCAGTGGCCCCAGAGGATGATCCAGCCCAGCCTCTATTTGCAGAAGAACCTAAGACATGGGTTTGTGGATTTCCGACGGCGGAAGGGAAATACGACAGACCCTGTGGAAGTTTCAAGGGAGTTAACCAGCGCAGGTTGTCTGCTCACGGAGTGAGAGATCCTTGGATGCAGCTAGTTACGACCAACGCGTGCCCAGATTGTTTCGCGGAGTATGTAGATATTAGCCGTGCTCAGAGGCGCGCGATGGGCGCCCGGTGCAGGGGCGGGGAATGCGCAACCAATTCACGCTAGTACGGAGGCAGGCAACACCCCGATCGCAAAGCCTGTCATTCATGTGAATATGTTGGCTCAACGTTTGAGGATTGCAGAGTCACTTGCAGACGCACGCCCCGCCTATCACGTACTTTGCTGATGGACTTGGCGGCTCCGCCCCGGGCGCTCAAGAGGCGCGCTCGCGAAGGGGGCGCAGAGGGCGGCCAGGGCAAAAAAGACGCGGAAGCTTGCAGACTTGGCGGGCAAAGAAAATTTCAAAAGTCTGGGAAAGTTGATCGTGGTGCTCACACGTCTCACGTTGACCAGCGCGGCGGAGCTGCGGGAGCTGACAGCCGTGCTCTGGCGCGCGACGTTGCCCCCCGCAAAGCGCGCAGTGGCAAAGGAGGCAAAGGCAGAGGGCATCGCATAGCACGAAAAGGCAAAAGGAGGCAAAAAAAGGACGCACAACAATCAGAAGCACTGGGGCCGCCCTATCCATACATATTCATGGCAGTCCTGAAAGCACTATCGACACTGGCGACGCAGCTGTCGGACTCAGAGAAGGGCATCCCGGAGAGCTTCTGGGAGACCAGGGCGGCGGCGGCCAAATGAGTGCTGGAGCTGGCCGAGGTGGCCCCCCACTGCAAGGTGAAGCCTGTGAAGAAGAAAGAGGGCGCAGCGGACAAGGCGAAGATCTCGTTCGCGATTAAGAATACACATTCGGCACTGGAAGCGGTGATCATCAAGGGACTGAAGCTGCTGGGCGGACAGCCCAAGGTAGGACCAGCGCCACGCGGACCTCTCGAGCGCCTAGCCCAGGAGCTACTGACGGAGATCGAGGGAGGAGACGGCGCTTGAGCAGCATTCAACAGGTGATGATCGGACGCCGCTCGATTCGTCTACTGAGCTTGGTGCAGGCAGGACACGCATCGGTTGAGGCAGCACTTGCTCAGGCTGCCAGTTCTGCTCCTGTTGTGCCAATTCGACGAGCCGGGGCGCAGGCGCCCGCCAGAGGGAAGGGGGGGAGGGGTCGGACGGGTCGTGGGAGGGGGCGGGGTGGATCGAGAGGATAACTTTTTGTGCGAAGCGTTCTTTGTTAGGACTCGTAGGCCCCACCAGCCACCATGTCAGCAGAGGCGTCTCGTGTGAAACTCAGTCTGTGAGGCTCTGAGCCTCGTCTCCTTGGAGGGTGCTGAATGGCCCCTGAGACTAAATGTCGGCTAACCAACGCGCTGTAACCAGCCTGTGGGCGAATCCCGTGCCTGCGCAGTTGCAGCCAGTACTCCCTCTAGCAGGTACTCAGAGCACGTCCCACTTGGCTTAAGTTTGTGTGCGCATCGGCTAAGGGTCGAAACGCGTTTTTGCGAAGCTGTGAAGTGGACAATCGGGCATCGCTCCTAGAGTTGTTGAGCTGAGTTGAGTCGTCGTCGTCGTCGTCGTCGTCGTCGTCGTCGTGGTCGGTCCCCTGTCCGTCCCTCTTGGGCTCGTGTCGACGGTCCGCGGCCGCCCCGCCGATCAGCGCTTCCGCTGGCCAGGCCGCGGGCCGCTTGCCGGGGCGTGGCCTGCAGGGAAGAAAGGTATACCCCCCCACAGGGGTTCGATCGAAGACAAAGAGGCCGGGCATCGGGGGGTTAGGAAATTCGCGTTAGTGGACACTCGAGGAGATACAGGCGAACAGTCTTAAAATGATTGTTGTTGTTTGTATTGTAAACGGGGGGGGGAACAACGCAGTTTGAAGAGGAACGCTTCCACGAATAAAACACAGGGTGGCACCTGTGTAGGATCCGGCCCCCGGATCCACCCTGAAAGGCGCCCCATCTAAATGGAGTTACCTGACGGGGGCCTCTTAACTGTCGGGGCAGGGGGATTTAAGTCCCGACGCTGCCGTGGGTAATCCATCGCTTCGTTGGGCCTACGGGCAAGTGGGTGTGGCACCGGCGCCCGTGTTCTCTGGCTGGCTACCAAAGAGCTCCATGCAGCTGCGGCGGTTCTGGGCTACGTGAGCCACCATTGTTCTATGGCTCCGGCCTGAGGCTGTGTGGGCTGACTGCATGTGAATTTACGCAGGCATTCTCGGCATCCTCCTCGGAAGCGGGCATCAGGAGGGGCATGTCAGTTGAAAACACATATGTTATTGGAGGGAGGGCTGACAATACTATTATGTAGTAGTGGGAAGCCAACAACAGCAACAGCAGCAACAGCAACGACAACAGCAACATCAACACCAACGACAATACCAACAACAACAACAGCAGCAACAACAACAACAACAACGACAACAATTTCAAGACTCATCGGTCTAAGTTGCTCGCGTGCAATTCAACACGTATATTTTAAACCTTCGTTACCGGCCCTCTTCGTCTTCGATCGTACCCTATTGAGGGCATACTTTCCTTACCTGCCACGTGCATTTAGCGCAGCACCTAAAGGAGGGGAGGAGAGGACGGATGGAAGGGGGACGGAGAAGGATGGAACACGAGAGAAAAGCAAGAGGTGGGCTACGCACTTGACAAAATTAGACAGGCATATCGGGCGGGTACACCCTAATGGGCGGGTCGGGAAAGCGGCCAGCTGAAGCGTAAGTCCCGCATGAATCGCGAGGTTTCAAAGGCTAGCGCGATTCCCAAGAAAATCGTCAGAGTGGCCAAAGCGAGAGCGTGATTCGTGAGTGTCGAGGGCGCGGCGTCTGAATAAATCGTGACGACGTCCCACGCGAAAGCGCGATTCCTGCAGTCCCGCGCGAGGGCGCGATTGTGGAATAAACTGAAAAATATCAGGCGGGTGCCGTTCTGTTGTCATCCGGCGGCTGAGGGTACAGTTTGAGTATACCGATTTGTTTGATATAAACAGGGTTCAAGATGCTGGCCCAGGGGGGCATTTCAATTGAATAACACAATATACACTGGTGGGTGGGGACCAACAATAATGATTCTTCAAGAACGAGGGTTCAACAGCAACATCAATTATTTCAATATTGCTCGCTCTTATCTGATCGCGTGCCAGCCAGCATGTATATCCTACATCTTCGATGTCCGCCCTCGTCGTTTTCGATCGTGCCCTGTTTGGGGGTAGACCGTCCTTGCCACGCGTAGTTGGCGCAGCCCCTAGAACAGGAAAAGGGAGGGAGGAGGAAACGAACCATGGGGAGGAAGAAGGATGGAGCACGCGAGAGAATCGCAAGACGGGGGTTCGGAACAGGAGTGCAAGCGGCAGAAACAGACGGGCGGTTTGGGCGGGCGGGCCTTAACGGGCGGGTCGGACAGGCGGGCCCAGACGACCGCGTCGAGGGTGCTGGTCGCTGAAAGCGTCAGTCCTGCATGAATCGCGAGGATGTATCCAGTCTCAGCGCGATCCCCAAGTCAATCGTGAGGAAATTCAGAGCGAGAGTGTGATTCCTGAGCTTCTGGGGCGTGGCGTCTCAATACATTGCGAGGAAGTTCTGCGCGAGAGCGCGATTCTTGGATACATTGTAGGGAAGTCCCGCGCGAGAGTGCCTCTTTGAATAGATGGAGAAAGCTGTCAGACCGGAGTCGTTGTTGTGGTAGTTCGGGGGCCAAGAACGCATCCTGAGGCCCAATACTTCCTCGTGTTACAAAAGGGTGCGAGCCCTCAGAGGGGCACTTGAATCGAAAAAACAAGGTGCACAGGAGATGGGATCAACAACACAGGTGAGAAATGGGAATTCAACAACCACAAAAACATCAACAACAACAACAACAACATCAACAACACACCAACACCACCATCACCACCAACAACAACAAACAAGCATATTCCCACTTCACCCGTCCGAGCTGCGATCGAGAGGGGTGGCCGATGGACCCACGCAACCCAGAGTGGCGGAGAGAGGGAGCGGAAGCGGGAGGGAGAGGAGGAGGAGGAGGAGGAGGAGGAGGAGGAGGAGGAGGAGGAGGAGGAGGAGGAGGGGGGACGAGGGGGAGGAGGAGGAGAGGAGGAGGAGGAGGAGGAGGAGGAGGAGGAGGAGGAGAGGAGGAGAGGAGGGAGGGGAGGAGGAGGAGGAGGAGGAGGAGGAGAGAGGAGGAGGACGAGGAGGAGGAGGAGGAGGAGGAGGAGGAGGGTGTAACACCCCTGGGCCCCCCTCACTCTGACATGTCGAGACTGGCTGCGGCGACGCGCGAGGACGAGTGGAACCAGCGCGGCTTCTTGCGCCGCGAGCCGCTGGGGCCCTTGCCGGAGAAGCTCAGGCCGCGGGGCCCCTCCCGGGCTCGTTTCGACACCTCCGATTCGATTCGATTCGATTTCGATGGCTTCCGATTCCGATTCGATTCGACTTGGGATTCCGATTTGGGTTCCGATTTCTTATTGAAGGCCTACTAGCCTGCCGATTTCCGCCGATTCGACTTTTTCCGACTGGGCTGCCGATTTCCGCCGACCCGATTCATGTCGATCGCCGATCCGACTTATCGATTCGATTCTGCGCTCTCCTGCCTCCCTGCTCCAAGGAGCGGCAAGGCTCCAGTGCACTCGCCCTGCGATGCTGCAGGGGCGTGGATTGACCAGCGCTGTGTTGCGCGTTCAGCGGTGTGAGTCTCCATTCTATGAATAGTCGCTTGGACCAGATGGAACATGGGATGCACACACACACACACACACACGCCGTTGCTCTCCTCCCTCCTTCTACTTTCTTGGGGCTCAGTCATATCTCCCTACGCTCCATTCCTGAAGCCCGCGGTGGACAGAGTGACGAGTGGAGCAGCAGCGGGGTCATCGTGCCTTCCACTACAGCAAAGAAGTCCTCACCCCAGACCACCTCGCGTTGCAAACAACAAAAAACCCGACGGATGGTATTTGTCTGTTTTCGGCCTTTGTGAGCCGTTACCGAGCCTCGGGACCGTCAAATAACGATTCAGGATGAGAAGCCTGTTGCCGGGGAGGTCTCCACTCCAGACATTGGGGGGGGCCCACGTCATGAAATAATATGACGCCGGGGTTCTGGGACAGAGGGTCGACTGGGGAGCGCTCCTCCTTTTTCCTCATGGATAACTCCTCCCTGTCGCGCTCCCAGACGTGTCGGTTCGAGCGCGCCGGGCGTTTTACCTGAGACATCCGTACAGCTTGTGATCCTCAAGCTTGAAACTCACAACTGTTACAAGAACGGAGCGCAGGTCTTTGTCAAACCAGGGCTCTCGCTTAAGCGCCGCACGCATTCGTCTTACAAGTTTGCAGCAGCTGGGTGGAGGGCAGGTTGTTTTGAAACTTCGCATCTCACCCTCAGCGCGCCAGCCCATCCAGCAACGATGCCTGTGCGAGATGCATTGGTCATCGAAGTGTGGGAGCACGCAGTAGAACAACGGGGGGAGCGAACAAACCGAAGATCGGGATTACCCTGACCACGCACAGGAGTCGACCATAAATGCCTCCGTGGACCTTTCGATCTCGGAGCCTGTTAGCAGCTTTCCTGTGCCATCTTCGGGCCATCTTGGAGGCCTCGGCGCTCTATTGGGGCTCTCTCGGGGCTCTTGGGTTTCTCTTGGGTCCCTCTAGGTGGCCCTGGGAGCGCTCTTGAAGCTATCTTGGGGGTTCTCAATTTCGCCCCCCCCCCCCCCCTCTCCCTATCTCCCCCCCCCCTCGGAGACCGAAACATTTGCTCTGGATCTTCTTGGAGCGCTCTTGGTGCCGTTTGGGGCCCCTCTGGGGGCTCTCGTCAACCATTTTCGAGCCATCCTGAAGCCTCCAGAGCCCGTCGGAAGCGAAAAAGTCAGACTACAGCACACGTTGATGGCTTTTCTGTTTTGGAAGGATGCTGGTCTTGTGGGGAGTCCTTTGGAAGGCTCCGTGGCCACTCGGGGTCATCTTGGGACGGCCATGGCGCCTCTTGAGCGCATGTTGAAAGTTATCCTGAGTCATCTTGAGTTAGTTTGTGCTATCTTGGCGGCAATGCTGGGTTATCTGGGGCCCTCCTGGGGGGAATCTTGGGTTATCCTGAACGCCCCAAGCCCTCGCGGAACGCCCTGTCCAGACCCATAGCGAGGAGGTGTGGGGACAGGTAAACCTTTCCCCCAAGGGGAAGGAGATTGGAAGAACTAACTCGCTCAAGCACTTAACCCACGAAGGGCTGGAAGAGTTTGCACTGGTTAAGAATGGAGCACAGGTGGTTTTCAACATGGGACTTTCGCCTCAGCACCGCCCACATTCGTCTTCACAGCTTGCAGCAGTTGCAAGGGTGGATGTCGGGCCGTTTTCAACATGAGGGCTCTCACCGTGGTCCAGGGCACAATCGCTTTTGCGTTGAACTCTTGCAGCGGTTACATCTGTGGAGGGCAGCTCCTTTTAACATCTGGTTTTCGCATTAGCACCGCGTACATTCGTCTCGCAAGTTTGTATCACCGACAGGCGTGGAGGGCGGTTCCTTTTCGAAGCGTGGCGCTCGCCTCGGCGCCGCACACATTCGTTGAGCAATCTTGCGACAGCCAAGATAGAGGACGGTCCATTTTCGCTGTCGGGTTCTCGCATCAGCGCCGAGCGCATTGTTCTTTAGCTCTTGCAGCAGCTGCAGGGATGGAGGGCGGGCCCTGTTCAAAGCAGGCTCACGCCTGAGACGTCCTGACACTCCTAGAAGCCGGCACCTCAACGTGCAGCAGCCTCCTCGGGGCCCCTCGCGCATCGATCGCGGCTCGAGGCCCCGGTCTCCGACGATATGGTCTGTTCAGTCTGGGCGGTCCTCCTTGCCTTCGGCCTCTGAGGCACGGCCTCGGGCCCCGGGGCCAGCAATCATTGCCGCGGGACAGAAAGCTGCCCCCTGGCAAGGTGTCAGAACGCCTGGAGACCCAGATCGCAGCAAGCTCATATCATCGGGCGCCTGGGGAAGTGCCAACAGAAGATGGGGTCCATGGCGGCGTCCACTGCTCGTGACGTGTTGGTGCTTCTTGCCGTTGCAGGTTTTTAGAAGACAAACAGTATGTATGTTATGCATCATTCTCCCCCGTCGTCGGATCTCGAGGTGGTGCTCGTCCTGCTCCTCTTTTTCGTCCTCGGGATCCCGGAACCTCCCACCCCAGCAAGGCTTGTGGGAAATGCGGCGCCTCGTGGGGCGCGCGCACGCGAGCCCGTACCTGCACCCCTTGCGCGCGAAGCGCGCCAGGAGCGCGCCGGACGCGCCGACAGGGGGGCCACAGCGCCGATGCAAGAAGTCAGCGCGGACCTCCGAAAGTTTATGCTTATCTTTCTTGTTTGTTTCTCTAGCCTCCATTCCCTGGCTGGTTGGAGGGCTGCGGTGGGTTGGGCCCAGCGGACGAGCAGCTACTCCTTGCTTCTCGGAAGCTTGGAACCTACTCCTTCGGCTAATTCCGACGTGGATACCTCGACGGCTTGGGTTCGTGCGTGCGACGCGCGGTCTTCGCCACTCGTGTGGGGAGCACTTCGTCCCTGGGTCGCGTCTGACTGGCATTCTGTCGTCAACCCCGAGGCTGCAAAGAGCCTGCTGGTGGTCGAGCACGTGGTGCTTTGCAGACAGCCCGCGTAGTAAGGATGAGCGATTTTCTGAATGTAGGTATGTTTGGACTCCCAGATCCCAATCTAATTCAAGCGCCTTCCTACTTCAATATTCGATATGCTTTTGCTGTGTTTTGCTATTCTCTGAGCGGGCCTGGACCCAATCTACTTTGTCCACCTTCCTACTTAATGTGTTTACCTACTTCTTCCGACCGACGTGTACCCTCGCATCCTTCCCCTTCGGCCCATCCTTGGCCGCTTCTGCTGGCCGCGCCCCGCTCGCAAAGGTGTCGGCATGGCCTTCCAGGGCCCTCGCGTCCGTATCGTGCGTCGTTACCCTACGGGTTGACTGTGATCCCCACGTTGTGCCTCCCCCCACCCCAGACCCCCATGCCGTGGACGGCTAGTCGCCCCCTTCCGGACGGACGGTCGCCCCCCTTCGGACTGTCAGTCGCCCCCCTCCATCTCACGCTGCGGCGCAGCCATGCTGTCGCGATTTGCAGTGTCCGAGGGTGGAGTTCACAATCTTCGTTGCGTTGATAGTAAACAAAAACTCAGATCCCCGATGCCGTGACTTTTTCGTAGCGTGGACCCCCCGAGGTCCGGATCCCTTCCCTGTAGGGCGACGAGATCTATACATATCCACTGCTCCTGGCCAAGCCCATCCTGGGTCCAGGAGCGGTGTATATGTCCCCCTGGCTAGGCCACGAGGGCGTATACACCGCTCTCGGGCCCAGGATGGGCCTGGCCAGGAGCAGTGGATATGTATAGATCTCGTAGCCCTACCCTGCGGACCCGCTTTCCGTCCCGAGTCGTTTTTGACTGTCCCCGAGCCTGGCCAGGGCCCCTGGAGGCCGACCGCAGTCGGAGGGTGCAAAGTCCATACAGAGTTGGTCCATGCGGAGTGCTCGGCCCCCGTCTACGTTTGCTCCGCCTGGACGTGGCCTCTCCTGACGTGGCGACGTGCTTCTCTTGAGGTGGACCCCTGAAGGCCTGGACAGGAGGAGGAGGAGGAGGAGGAGGAGGAGGAGGAGGAGGAGGAAGAGGGGGGAGGCGGGGGAGGAGGAGGAGGAGGAGGAGGAGGAGGAGGAGGAGGAGGAGGAGGAGGAGGAGGAGGAGGAGGAGGAGGGGATCGAAGAGGAGGAGGAGGGAGGAGGAGGAGGAGGGAGGAGGACGAGGACGAGGAGGACGAGGAGGAGGAGGAAACGGAGGAGGAGGAGGGTTGAGGAGGAGGAGGAGGAGGAGGAGGAGGAGGAGGAGGAGGAGGAGGAGAGGCGGAGGAGGAGGAGGAGGAGGGAGGGGGAGGGAGGGAGGGAGGGAGGGGAGGGAGGAGGAGGAGGAGGAGGAGGAGGGGGAGGGAGGATGAGGAGGAGGGGGAGGGAGGATGAGGAGGAGACTGCTTTGCGTCCTGAGCCGTTCCTTCATGGTCCCGAGGCCCGAAAAGGGGACCCCTCCCGTCGTGCCTTTGCTCTGGTCTGGCGCTGAGCCTCCCCCGCCGTGCTCCCTGCCAGGCAGTACCCCGGCCGGCGGCGCTCCTCGATCCCCCTCGATATTCCTCCTCGATCCTCCTCCTCGATCATCTCCACGATCCTCTCCTCCTTCTCCTCCTCCTCCTCCTCCTCCTCCTCCTCCTCCTCCTCTTCCTCCTGCTCCTCAACCCTCCTCCCCCTCGCTCCTCCTCCTCCTCCTCCTCCTCCTCCTCCTCCTCCTCGTCCTCCGCCTCCTCCTCCTCCTCTTCCATTCCTTTTCCTTGTAGGTAACTCCTTCCTATCGTCCCCCGAGGCCGGTCGAAAGGGCGGGCAGGGCGTTTCGCCTGAGACTTCCTAACCATTTATGACCTTGATGCTAAACATGTGCCAACAGTTTCTCGCATGAAGGGCGGGTGGTCTTCGAATTGTGGTCATCGCTTAGCGCCGCGAACATGTGCTGTTCAAATTTGCCAGAGATTCACGGATTGAGTGCGTGTCGTCTTCAAGATGTGGATCTCGCCTTAGCGCCGCGCATATTCGATTCAACATATAGCAACAGATCCTCGGATTGAGGGCGGGCCGTTTCCAGAGTGTGACTCTCGCCTCAGCGCCGCGCACGCTTTTCCAAAATAAAGGAGCACTTGCAAGAGATTTGCGGATTTAGGGCGGGTCGTTTTCAAAATATGTGCAAGAGTTTCACGGATTACGGGCGGGCCGTTGTCAGATTGTGGTTCTCGCCTTAGCGCCGCGCACATCCGTTCCAAGATATTGCAACAGCTTCACGGGTTTGGGGCCATTCGTGTTCAGAATGTGGTTCTCGCCTTAGCGCCGCGAACGCTCGTTGTAGTTAACGCACCAGAAATGGTGCCGTGGCGCGATTTCGGACTGTCAGGGCGCAACAGTTAGTTTGACTCGCGGTGTTGCAGTCCCAGGAATGTTCTTCTGGTCTGGTTCTGGACCGCCAAGACGTAGCAGTCAGGTTAATTCGTGGCGTTGAAGTCCTGAGAATGGTGTTCGGGCTCGCTTCAAGATGTTGGCACGGTTGGCCCCCAGCGGAGCAATTCCCTCAGCGGGTGTGACCCTCTGTAGGGGCCTGCGAAGAAGGATCTTGGAGGGAGAGTCTATTTCAACATTGTTGATGAGTCTTGAGTTTACACTGGTCCCCTTCCTCCTCCTCCTCCTCCTCCTCCTCCTCCTCCTCCTCCTTCTCCTCCTCCTCCTCCTCCTCCTCCTCTTCGATCCTGCTCGATCCTTTTCCCCGATCCTCCTCCTCCTTCTCCTCCTCCTCCTCCTTCTCTTCCTCCTCCTCCTCCTCCTCCTCCTCCTCCTCCTCCTCCTCCTCCTCCTCCAGGCGGTGCCCGGGCCGGCGCTACGCCTCGACGGCCGACGGCTCCTGCACCTACGAGAGGGCGAGCCCGGTCAAGGGGTTCGCGGCCGAGGGCCTGGACGCGAACGACAGCGGCCCGCCGCTGCCGCGGCCTCAGCCGGAGGGTCTTCGGCGACTTCCGCTCGGGCCTCCAGAGACGAGGTTTGTGGAGGACGATCAGTGGAGAGGAAGCAGGTTGCCAAATGATTTCCAGATGTCTAGAACATGTTTTAAACGTGTTTGAGCATGTACAAGCCTGTTCAACACATGTCAAGACCATGTTTCAAACAGTTTGAACACATGTGTAACTTAATGATATGATTGTCAGGGTGTCACTTGTCAAGGCATCCACAAGACCAGGTTCATCGGCGCCGCGCACAAGGGGGTGGCGAGAGGGCGAGGAAGCGGCCGTCTAAGAAAGCTGGGGGACTTTGCAAAAGTCAGGGAGCTTCATACAAGCTGGTCCGGGCTCCCAGGCGCCCTCCGAGAAGCCGTCGGGCCCGTCTAAGAATCCCCCCGCCCACCTTCTAAGAAGCAACCCGCCATCTCAGAAGCCCAGCCCCCTCGCACCACCCTTTTGCGCGCGTCGCCAAATAAGGGCTGCGCTACGAGGGCTTCGTCCAGCGTTTTAAAGATTGTGGGTCAGGCCCCTGGAGACCAGGACAGCGACTAACCAGGACATTGGCAAGTCGGGGAAACGAACCCCTTCCCTTCACAGCCAAATTTGGTCGTCCAGTGCACTTGTTGCTTTGGGCTGCAATGCAGGATTTGGGTCTTTGTCCAGGTCCGGGGGGGGCGCAGGCTCCTAGGGCCTTTGTTCGAGGTTATCCTTGGAATCTTGTACTGCGTTTTTGTTCGCAGCTCCGTCTGGAAAGAGAACTGTTTCGAGGGATGTTGGATGTCCTGGTCTAGCGTGTCTGGGCTTACGAGGCCCTGATCGGCCTGCGCGGCGGCGGGGACCTGTGGCGACGTCGGCGGCCGAGCCGAGTCACCAGACCCCCTCGCGACGTGAAGAAACCACGGCGGAAGGCTGTTCGCCATTTCCGGGGCCTCGCTGGTCCCCCCGGGACAGAAAGTGATCAGGATGAACAGGCGGCCCATTTTTGAATGGGTCGAGACTTCTGGCGGTCGAGTTCATGAAACCAAACACGACGCCAGGGGTCTGAGATGGTCTCAGCCAGTGCGGCAGTGGCGGCGTGTGGCGGCCGAGCCGCGGCAAGAACTGCTCCGCAACCGCGGGCACTCGGGGGAGGAACGGCACCGACACCGCAGCTCGTCCTGGAAGGGCTCTTGTCGCCACGGCTGGGTCCTCCTCTCTGGGCCTCTGGGGTCCGAGCAGATGGGGTCGGAGGATCGCGCCACATCGCCGATGCATCGGCGATGCGGCTCGATGCGGAGCCCGACGTTCTCCACGCAGCCGTCGCCGATGCATCGCCGACGTCGCCGATGCATCGCCAGTGCATCGCCGATGCATCGCCAGTGCATCGCCGATGCATCGCCAGTGCGTCGCCGATGCATATGCATCGCCAGTGCATCGCCGATGCATCGCCGATGCATCACCGATGCATCGGCGATGCATCGGCGATGCGGCGCGAGCCTCCGACCCCATCTGCTCCGACCCCGTCTGGGAGGCCTCCATCCTCGAGATTCGAGCCACAGGGCACCCCAGGGGCAGGCCGCAGGAGCAGCGGCGGCGGGCACGGTGTCTGCCCCCCCCCTCCTTCCTCCCTCCTCCCTCCTCCCTCCTCCCTCCTCCCTCCTCCCTCCTCCCGCCGAGCCGAGCCGGGCCGAAGGCTTCGCGGCCGATGTGGATCGAGCGATGGCTCGCAGCCTGTGCCGGCGGCGCTCGCAGGGGGGAGGGCAGAGGGGGCGGGTCAAGCTAGGTGCGCTCGCGTCGTATCTGACATCCTACCCCTCCCTCCCATCCCTTACCATGGCGTAGATCCCCTCTCTACTCGCACAGTCGGATGTCGAGCAGGGCAATGATCCCGAAAGGGTACGCGATGCATTGTAGAGCAGGGCACGGCATGGCGCAGAAGAGCACCGCAAAGCGTAGTATCAACCTAGCATTGCATTGCATGCCGTGGCATGGCACGGGAAATGACGCCAGCGCTGCAGCGGGAGCACGAGTCGGAACGAGCGGAAGCGCGGAAATGAGGCCAGCGCTGCAGCGGGAGCACGATTCGGAACGAGCGGAAGCACGGAAATGAGACCAGCGCTGCAGCGGGAGCACGATTCGGAACGAGCGGGGCCCGAAAATGAGGCCGGCGCCTCAGCGAGAGCAGCATTTTGAAAAAAATGCAGGCGAAAACCCAACTTCGGGGAATCCTGTGTGTAAAAAAGCAGGGGGGGGGGGGGGGGGCAAACCACCGTCATCAGGGGAAGAGGGAGAGTAGTATTCATATTGAGTAATTGTGGAGGGTTTCTCCGAAGGGCTTAGGCGATCCGTCCTCCTCCTCCTCCTCCCCCTCCTCCCCTCCTTCCTCCTCCTCTCCTCCTCCTCCTCCTCCTCCTCCCCTCCTCCCCCTCCTCCTCCACCTCCTCTCCTCCTCCTCCTCCACCCCTCCTCCTCCTCCTCCTCCTCCTCCTCCTCCTCCTCCTCCTCCTACGGCCACGGGGGAAACCGTGAAGGGGCGGGTCTTCTCCGAAGGCTCGAAAGGACCCAGGCCTTTTGAGAAGCTCCCCAATCGGGGCTCAAGAGGCGGGGGCCCATGCAAACGGGAGCCAGTCAGAGCGCCGGAGCTTGCAGGATCCTGCAGAGCCAGGGCTGCACCGACCCGGGCTTGGGTGCAGGATCCTGAAGGATCTTGCAGGATCCTGAAAAGCCTGGCTGACCCGGGTTTTGAATGGACCCAACCCGCAGAGGGCTTGCAGAAGGAGGCAGGAAGCTTCGGAGAAGTCCTGCCGCCTTCTGTGGAGGCCTGCCCCCTCCTCACTTCCCTCTGGGCTCGCCGCTGACTAACTCAGGAGGGAAAAAACACACAGACACAATTAATCGTCGATCCCCAAGAAAATATGCAAAAATATGGGAAGTGGGGGGGAAGACAAAAAACCCAGAACATATGGGAAAATATGGGCATATTTTTATTTGTGTGTATTTATTTGTGTGTCCTGGGGCCGCGGACTGACGTAGGATGGCGACTAAGGAGAAGGCCCCGCTCCCCCCGTTGCCTCTCGTCGGGCCTGGCTTGAAAGCGCTGCGGCCTCCCGCGGCCCTCCTCTGTCGGTCGGCTGCGCGGGGTGCGCGCCAGTGCCCGCGGAGGTCGTGTTGGCCCTCCCACGTCGCTGCCCCGCCCAACGGGAGATACTTCTGTCAGATATACACCTTAGGCGATGCTTAAGAAAACTTAAATTTTCGGCCAGGGTCTCGATTATTCTTAATGTTTCAATGTAAATCCTAAGACTTGAATGGAAATTGTGGTTTTTTATTCAAGTTCTGAGACTATGAATTTCTTAACCCATGATTTCTTAAGCATTTCGCAAGGTGTAGTTTGAGTATGTGTTCTGCACCGAGAGCCCTCAAGACTGCCAGTGGTGGAATCGAGGAGCTCGCTTTTTGAGTCTTGGTGCCCTGGTTTGTGTGGTTTCTGGTTCGGCGAAGGCCGCTGTCATACCATAAGTCAGGCAGTCCATTGTTCAGTGCAAGATGCAGCGGAGGGGTTATGACCCGACCTTCGGTGTTTTCGCGAGGTGATGGGCCGACTTGCCGAGCACGAGTCCCGATTGCCGATCACACTGCCCGAGGGTGCGCGGGCCCACCTGTATACGCCACTGGACCCATGTATTGGGTCGTAGGCGGCCTTGCCGCACCTTGCGGCCCTGCAGGCGCGTCATGCCTGATTATCTTTTCCATTAGTCCGCCTGTCTCTTTCTTTTTTTCGCACGCATGGCACTGTTGTGGACACCGCGGACACGTCGTCGTTCAGAGGGGGGCGCAGGAGGAGGAGGGAAGGGGGGGAGGGCGACGACGACCGCGACGGCGGCGATCACGAGGACTAGGAAGCCATGCTGAGAAGTGTTGCGTCCGCCATGGATCCTCACCTCGGCGCGACACGCTGCTAAGCACGCCCCAGCCCTCCCAAGCATCAATGTCCCGAGCTCCTCCCAGCCTCCCGCCCCGCGGAGCGGAGCCAAGCTCGCGAAATATCAGCTCGCAGGGCGCAGCGCGCCCCAGGGACCTCCTCCACGACACGCCGAGCAAGCGTTCCGCACCACGGGAGGCCCTCTCACACCTCTTGGGGGAAGGAGGGCAGGGGGGGGAGATAGGGAGGAGGAGGAGGAGGAGGAGGAGGGACTTTCAGAGAGCAGCCAGCTCGAGGTCGGAAGGGGCTCGGTCTTTCTTTCTCTCTCCAGGCGTTCCGCCGACTCTGTTTTTGGCCCCGCCCCGCCGGCGTCGCCTGAGCTTCAGCGCGCGCGGATCCGTGCTGTCGACCAGGGCGGCCGGTCGAAGGAACGTGGCTCCAGGAGGGGCTCGGCCGTTCTTCCCTACGCTTTCTCCGGCTCGCCTTGGGGAGACAAAAGCTTCGTTCCCGACGTGCTGCTCCGCATTCCGGCAGCCCGACTGCAGGAGGGGGCGGAGGGGGGGTGGAGCAGCCCTGCCGAGGGCGCGGCAAGTCAGCGCGCCCACGTGGCTGCCCCAGGACGCCCGGCGCTCGCCCTCCCCCCCCCTCAGTTGTGCCCCGCCTCCCCGCGCCCCTGCTCCTCCCGATGCCTCCCCGGAGCCGCCGTCAGGCGCCGCCCCGCCTCCGCCTCGCCCCCCATCTCCGCCGCCGCTCGCCCTTGATTCCCCACATGCTTCGTGGGGTTCTGGTTTTCTTCCTTGCCGCGCCGCACCCGCGACACTCACACCTCACCTTTCTCTCCTTCTCACACAGCACCCGAGACCGCACCAGACAACACACTACAGCAACACAGCACAGCACAAGACAGAACAGGCATGGCACAGGCGTGGCACGCATCGGTATGTCGTCAAGGCGTGGCACAGGCGTGACACACTACAGCAACACAGCACAGGACAATACAAAACAGGCGTGGCACAGGCGTGACACACTACAGCAACACAGCACAGCACAAGACAGAACAGGCGTGGCACAGCCGCACACGCATCACATAGCGTGGCATTTTCTCGACACCGTAGGGGGTGCGCAGGGGGTGGTCTCTCACCGCGGCCGCTATGCGCGCCTCTCGTCCAGGTACAACAGGCGTAACATCTTCTCGACATCAGAGGGGGTGCGCGGGGGGTGGTCTCTCACCGCGGCCGCTATGCGCGCCTGTCGTCCAGGCACAGCAGGCGTGGCATTTTCTCGACACCAGAGGGGGTGCGCAGGGGGTGGTCTCTCACCGCGGCCGCTACGCGCGCCTCTCGTCCAGGCACCGCAGGCGTGGCTTTTTCTCGACACCAAGGGGGGTGCGCAGGGGGTGGTCTCTCACCGCGGCCGCTATGCACCGCAGGCGTGGCAGTTTCTCGACACCAGGGCGGGTGCGCAGGGTGTGGTCTCTCACCGCGGCCGCTACGCGCGCCTCTCGTCCAGGCACCGCAGGCGTGGCACTTTCTCGACACCATAAGAGGGTGCGCAGGAGGTGGTTTCCCACCGCGGCCGCTATGCGCGCCTCCCGTCCAGGGCATAGCAGGCGTGGCAGTTTCTCGACACCAGAGCGGGTGCGCAGGGGGTGGTCTCTCACCGCGGCCGCTATGCGCGCCTCTCGTCCAGGCATAGCAGGCGTGGCACTTTCTCGACATTGTAGGGGGTGCGCAGGAGGTGATCTCTCACCGCGGCCGCTATGCGCGCCTCCCCGTCCAGGCACCGCAGGCGTGGCACTTCCTCGACACCATAGGGGGTGCGCATGGGGGGGTCTCTCACCGCGGCCGCTATGCGCGCCTCTCGCCCAGGCACCACAGGCGTGGCTTGTTCTCGACACCACAGGGGGGGCGCAGGGAGTGGTCTCTCACCGCGGCCGCTACGCGCGCCTTTCGTCCAGGGCAAAGCAGGCGTGGCACTTTCTCGACACCAGAGCGGGATTGCAGGGGGGGGTTCTCACCGCGGCCGCTATGCGCGCCTCTCGTCCAAGGCACAGCAGGCGTGACACTTTCTCGACACCAGGGGGGGTGCGCAGGGGGTGGTCTTTCACCGCGGCCGCTATGCGCGCCTCTCGTCCAGGGCATAGCAGGCGTGACACTTTCTCGACACCAGAGGGGGGTGCGCAGGGGGTGGTCTCTCTCCGCGGCCGCTATGCGCGCCTCTCGTCCAGGCATAGCAGGCGCGGCACTTTCTCGACACCAGAGCGGGTGCGCAGGGGGTGGTCTCTCACCGCGGCCGCTATGTGCGCCTCTCGTCCAGGGCATAGCAGGCGTGGCACTTTCTCGACACCAGAGCGGGTGCGCAGGGGGTGGTCTCTCACCGCGGCCGCTATGCGCGCCTCTCGTCCAGGGCATAGCAGGCGTGGCAGTTTCTCGACACCAGAGCGGGTGCGCAGGGGGTGGTCTCTCACCGCGGCCGCTATGCGCGCCTCTCGTCCAGGGCACAGCAGGCGTGGCACGTTCTCGACACCATAGGGGGTGCGCAGGGGTCGCCGTCGTCGGTCTGCTGGAGCTCTAGCCGGCCATCCGGGCCTCCGCTCCCGCCCTCTGCCGCTCCCCATGTCTGACCATGGCTGGCGGCGACGACGACGACGACGGCGACGAACTTCGAGGTTCGAGGAGGTTTTTGTTCCGCTTTCGGTGTTTGGAGGCCCGTTCTAAGCCCCGGGGCTCCAGGACCGCCAGGAATCGATCTGGAACGAAAAACTGAATCGGGGAGACCCCAGGAGGGGTCTGAGGATTGATTTTGAGCCGATTTCGGTCGAGAGGACGATGACGACGACGACGACGACGACGACCACAAGGACGACGACAACGACGACGACGACGGCAACGACCACAACGACCACGACGACGACGACGACCACGACGACGACGACGACGACGACGACGACGACGACGAGTACGACGTTGTCTTGGTTGCTGGCTGGCTGGCTCGCGTGGCTCGTAGTGGTGGCTCGTAGCGTGGTGCACACGTGACATAAAATAAAGTATGTGGGGTTCTTCGGTAGAGTAGTTCGTTTTCGGGTCATCGAGACCTTGCCCTATATTCCTCTTCCTATATTTCTATAAGCCTGGGCGGGGGAAAACCCGTCCCCCCCCCCAAACCGGACTCCCGGGATCTGGGGCTTTGGGACCCTCCGGACGGACGGGCCTCGAAGCGGCCACCGGGCCTCGCAGGGCGCTTTGCCAAGCCTTCCCAGCACACCTAGGGCGATCGGGGGGGTCATCGGAGACGTCCCAGAGACCCCCAAGACAGCACAAGAGCGTTCCAAGAGTGACCGACGTGACCTCAAGATGGCCCAAGGGGCCTCCAGGACGGCCCCAAAGAGGCCTCCAAGAGCACTCCCAAGAAGGCCCCCCGAGGCGAAAATCATTGATTTTCTGAAGGTTTTTGGTGAATTTGGGGATTCTCCTCTTTTCGGCTTCCCGACGCTCCAAGACGGCGGTCTTCTGGGCGTCCGAAGCCGCCTAGGAGGCTCCCAAATCGCCCCACAACCACCCGAAAGGGTTTCCAGGCAGTCCAAGAGAGCCCTAAAACGGCACAACACGGGTCCAAGATGGCCCTCAGAGAGCCCCATGGCGGCCCAAGATGGCCCAAAGACACCCTCCGAAGAATTCCAAATCGTGATTCGGTCGTTCAGGGAGACCGCGATTGGAGGCAGGGTGGCCCGAGGAAGCCCCCGGAGGCCCCCAGAGTACACCCAGGAGGCCTCCAGAAGGTCTTAAGAAAACTTCAAGCAACTTTTGTGAGGCCCCTAGAGGCTCTCCAAGGAGGAGCCTAGGTAAAAAAGAGCTGAGGAGGATGGGGAGAATGCGCAGGGTATGGCGAAACTAAGGAACAATAAGCATGGAGGAAGGATAACGAAAAACATTATTAGAGCGGCGATGCCGAAAAAAGGCAACCAGGAGTTATCGCTAAATTGTCGGTTTGATTTGTCTGCTTTTCCGTCTGCATACCAAACTTCAAGGACCAAGGTGCATGGCGCGAGGCGCCACTGCAGCCTTATATATATATATATATATATATATATATATATATAGATGTGTGTGTGTGTGTGTGTGTTCCTCTTCCTATATTTTTATAAGCCCGGGCGGGGGGAAAACCCATCCCCCCCCCAAAACCGGACTCCCGTGACCTGGGGCTTTGGGGCCCTCCGGACGGGGCTCGAAGCGGCCACCGGGCCTCGCAAGGCGTTTTGCCAAGCCTTCCTAGCACACTTAGGGTGATCAGTGGGGTCATCGGAGACGTCCCAGAGACCCCCAAGACAGCACAAGAGCGCTCCAAGAGTGACCGACGTGACCTCAAGATGGCCCAAGGGGCCTCCAGGACGGCCCCAAAGAGGCCTCCAAGAGCACTCCCAAGAAGGCCCCCCGAGGCAAAAATGATTGAGTTTCTGCGGGTTATTGGTGAATTTTGGGGTTCTCCTCTTTTCGGCTTCCCGACGCTCCAAGACGGCGGTCTTCTGGGCGTCCGAAGCCGCCTAGGAGGCTCCCAAATCGCCCCACAACCACCCGAAAGGGTTTCCAGGCAGTCCAAGAGAGCCCCAAAACGGCACAACACGGGTCCAAGATGGCCCTCAGAGAGCCCCATGGCGGCCCAAGATGGCCCAAAGACACCCTCCGAAGAATTCCAAATCGTGATTCGGTCGTTCAGGGAGACCGCGATTGGAGGCAGGGTGGCCCGAGGAAGCCCCCAGAGGCCCCCAGAATACACCCAGGAGGCCTCAGAAGGCCTTAAGAAAGCTTCAAGCAACTTTTGTGAGGCCCCTAGAGGCTCTCCAAGGAGGAGCCTCCGTAAAAAAGAGCTGAGGAGGGTGGGGAGAATGCGCAGGGTATGGCGAAAATAAGGAACAATAAGCATGGAGGAAGGATAACGAATAACATCATTATAGCGGCAATGCCAGAAAAAGGCAATCAGGAGTTATCGCTAAATTGTCGGCTTGACCTTGCTGCCATTCCGCCTGCATACCAAACTTCAAGGACCAAGGTGCATGGCGCGAAGCGCCACAGCAGTCTTGTATACATGTATATACACATATATATATATATACACATATATATATAGATATATATATATTCATTTTTATATATATATATATATACACATATATATATATATCCCTCCACGCAAGGTGAGGGGAGCCAGGAGGATCAGGACGAGGAAGGGCGGGGCTGGAGGGCAGAGCACACCTGCTTGTAGGAGGCCAACACCTGGGGCCTGCTCCAGAGACCGTTATCATGCCTGCTCCTCCTCCCTGCTCCTCGCCCCCCAGGGTCCCTGTGGATCGGGTCGGGCCGATTCGAGATCGGCCAGCCCGATCCGACTCGATTCCGATACAGTCAACCCGCATAATATAGATTCGCGATAAAGACGCAGGGGCCTTGGAAGGCCATGCGAGCAGGACGCGGCCAGCGAAAGCGGCCAAGGATGGGCCGAACGGGAAGGATGCAAGGGTAAAGGGAAGTCGCTCATCCTTACCATGTGGGTTGAGTTGACTGTATTCCGACGAGGCTATGTGGTTTGATGTTTGCAGGGTTTTGTTGTGCATCTTGGCGCGGCCGATTCGATTCGGTTTCGAACATGTGCCGATGCAGCCCTGTCCGACGCACATTCCGATTCGATTCGATTTATCCTGCATGCCTCGCCTCCACCCCTTATCCACCATCCTCCGCATGTGCGCATCATTCCGCTCCCCCCCGGCTCCTGCTCCGCTGCTCTCTGTGCATCAGAGGAGGGGTCGCTTGCATGGCCAGAGAGCGTGTGTTGCGTGGGATCACGCCCCGGAATGCGGCCTTGATGCTGTGGCGAGTTTTGCGGGGCTCTTTCCTCGGGGTCGCATTCCCTGCGACCCAACGGTGTGGAAAATAATCATCATCGAAGAAAGTCACGTCCGGAGCCTCAGGCCAAATCTTCCTACTCGGTGCCTCGAGCTGCATCGATCCCCGAGGGGCAACCAGGCGCGAAACTCGAGGAACACGCCCAGCGTGATCAACATGCGACGCTCGGGAATGAGTGTTCGTGGATTTGCGACAGCCGCAGAAGCCAACAGTCCGCCATTACTTACTTGCCATGCAGTCAACCCGCATAGTAAGGATGGGCGATGTTCCCAAGGGTACCCTTGCATCCTTGCCTCCTCGGTCCATCCTTGGCCGCTTTCGCTGGCCGCGCCCCGCTCGAAAAGCTTCAAACTGGGCGTCCAAGGCCCTTGCGTCCTTATCGTGCGTCCTTCTGATACGGGTCGACTGTATGATGCATGTCCTTCCCCGTTGTCAACGGCCTCGTGCCGCACTGCAGGATGCTCTGCCATGTCGGTGCAAGCTGCCCTGCCGTGGCTGCCCGTCGCAAGCAAAACGACTCCGCGCCCTCGATCCGAGGAGGGCGGCCATCCCGCCCTCGGGAGGGGGACTCACCGGCGCCGCCCCGCTTTTGGATCGATGGACTCCAAAATGGCCTCCTCTCTTCTCTCTCCTCCTCCGAGTGGCCCTCCTCCGAGTCGCGCTTCTGTCCCGCCCCCCGGGGGGCCTCCTGGCCCCTGCTGGCGATAGCCCGGAAAGCATTCTGCCACGAAGTACGGCACCAAGCCCATGCGTCGCCGCGCCGCTTGTTCCGACGGGTGGCCTTGCGCCTTTGGGAGGGCGCCGCGGGCACCAGGGCAAGCGCCGCTTCGGGCGTGGTGTGCTCGCCGTGGGCTTTGCCGCGGCGCCAGCTGGGTCCCCTTGGGCGCGATGCGCAGGGTTTGCCGAGGGTTTGCCGTGGTGTCGGGGTCGTCCACTTGGGCGCGACGAGAACAAATTGCGCGGCGACATGTACCTTGTGATGCAATTCCTGAGAGGTTGAATTAAGCATCCGCACGGGTGGATCCGTGGTCGAAAACTGACCTAATCCGGCACTCTCCCGTCTTATTCCGCTTAATC
>CAUYUJ010014780.1:185989-213489 GCA_963575745.1 Prorocentrum cordatum
ACGCGCGGTTCCCCCAGTTGCGCTCCCTGGGTGCCAAGCAAAAGCAAAAGCAAAGGCAAAAGCGAAGGCAAAGCAAAAGCATAGCATAGCATAGCATAGCATAGCGCAGCATAGCATAGCGCAGCACAGCATAGCGCAGCATAGCATAGCATAGCGTAGCCTAGCCTAGCCTAGCCTAGCCTAGCCCAGCATAACATTGCGCAGCATAGCATAGCATAGCAGAGCAGAGCAGAGCATAGCATAGCATAGCAAAACATAGCATAGCGCAACACAGCATCCACTACTGCTGCTGCTGCTGCTGCTATATATATATATATATATATACATGTACTATATAGATATGTGTGTGCGCACGTATGTTCCATGCTACTACTACCGCTACTGTTACAACTACGACGATGAGGAGAAGGAGGATGACGGCGTTTACCGCTCCTAGTAATGTTGCTTTCCTAGAGGCTCCAACTCCTAGGTAGGGCCGCACTGGGATAATGTGCATATATATATATATATATATATATATATATGTGTGTGTGTGTGTGTTCGAATATGTTTTGATGTGTTGCTTTCGTCCGAAATCCCCCTGCAGGGGGACATGCCCGACCTAGCCTTTGACCCAGAGGGCAGCTGGCCACGCCGTTTCCTCTCGGCCCCGGGAGCGCCTGGAAGTGCCTTCCGCGTGGCTGCCCTGGCCCGCCCGTGATGAAGCGCAACGCGTGCCGATCTCAGAAGGTCCGCGTCAGCACGCCGCGTGTTGGCTCGGCACGTGCTGGCGAAGGTAAATCGCCACCCACCAAACCACCCCAACCCAACCCGAAGGCCCAAATGTATCCTCGATTTCCGGTGGGGGGGGGTCGGGGAACGTTGAAAAAACACATGGTATCCGTACCCCCCCCAACCCGAAATTGGGGTCCAATTCGGGTCTTCGGGTTGGGTTGGGGTGGTCTGGTAGGTAGTCAGAAGGTAAAAGCGCCAGACCTGCGCCTGAAATCTACGTGCTGACCTCCGTGCCAACAGGCTGCGGGTCGCGTGTCCAAGACGCCAGGCCGCTCCAGTGCTTTCGACGCGTGGGCCCCCGAGGTCCAGACCACTTCCACGGGGCCAGTTGTTCGTCCCGAGTCGTTTTTGTTGACGCCTCCGAGGCCCGGCGAGGGCCCCCAGAGGCTTTGACTAGCGAGAAACCTCCCGTCGCGATTTTTGTCACCACCGGTTCCCTACCTAGGCTCTGCCTAGAGGGTTCTTACTCTCTTAGCTTAAAGGGGCCGGGCAGTGGAACGCGCCCCGGGCGGTTCCCCCAGTCCCCGCCCCGCGGTTCCCCCAGTCCCCGCCCCCTGGGTTCACCCAGCTTAGCTTAGCTTTGCTAAGCTTGGCTTGGCTTAGCTTAGCTTAGCTTAGCTTAGCTTATCTCATCTTAGCTTAGCTTTGCTTTGCCTAGCCTAGCCTAGCTAAGCGTTGCCTAGCTCATCTTAGCTTAGCTTAGCTGAGCTTAGCTTGACTTAGCTTAGTTTAGCATGGCTTATTTTAGCTTAGCTTAGTTTAGCTTAGCTTAGTTTCGCCTAGCCTAGCTTAGCTTAGCTTAGCTTAACATACCTTAGCTTAGTTTAGCTTAGCTTAGCTTAGCGCAGCACAGCATAGCGCAGCGCAGCATGAGCACAGCATAGCATAGCATAGCATCGCCAAGCATAGCATCGCATAGCATAGCATAGCTCTGCATAGCATCTCATAGCATATCATAGCATTGCATCGCATAGCAATCCATAGCATTGCTTAGCATAGCACAGCATAGCATTGCATAGCACAGCACATCACAGCATAGCATAGCATATCATATCATATCATAGCGCAACATAGCATAACATAGCATAGCATAGCATAGCGCAACATATAATGTCATATCATAGCCTAGCATAGCATAACATAGCCCAGCATCGCATAGCATAGCATATCATAGCATAGCATAGCATAGCGCAGGATAGCATAGCATAGCATAACACTACTACTACCGCTACTGCTACAACTGCGACGATGAGGAGAAGGAGGAGGACGGCGTTTACCGTTACTACTGATATTGCTCTCCTAGGGGCTCCAACTCCTAGGTAGGGTCGCTTTGGGATAATGTGTCGCCCCGAGTCGTTTGACGATGCTCCCGATGCCCGGCGAGGGCCCTTTGAGGCCGAACGCAGCGAAAGAAGACCTCCTGCCGCGAGCTTTGCACTAGCGCGAGGGGGTCTGAGATGTCCGTGACCAGCCTCTCAAGGGAGGACACTCCACCCGGACCCGATAATTGGCGTTTGCTGAGCGGCCCTGGGCGTTTGCTGTGCAGCCCTGCCCCGTTCGATTCCTTCTTTGGGTGCGTTTCCTGGACGGCTTCGCGTGTCGGGATGATTCTGATGGGGGGGGGGGATTCTCTGCTCTCTATAGCCTCGGCTCCGAGGGCGGGGCGGCGCCGGGGAGGCCCTGCGCTGGCCGCGCGCGCCGTGCCGCGCCCTCCCCGCGGGGCCTCGTTGCCGAACGGGCGCCTTGGCCGATGCCGGCGCCCTGCCCAGCGGTCACGGCGGGCGCGCCGCGGCCGTGCGGGGCCGTGGCGGTGCCGGGCGGGACAAAGGGCAGCTGCTGCGAGTCCCAGCCCAAGAGACCCAGAGATCTGGCGCTCCCTCGACCCTCGATCCTCGCTTTTCCTCCTGCTGCTCCTCCTCCTCCTCCTCCTCCTCCTCCTCCTCGTCCTGGTGTGGCGCGGCTCCCGTGTAAGGCCGTGTCGGTGTCGGGCGGGACAAGTCAGCTACACGTAAGAGTGACCTCTTGCCGGAGTGACCCTTGGCGCGGGCCCAATGGGGTCCCCCGATCACCGAACGCGATGCGGTAGCGGCGTCTTGCGCGCTTGTGTTTGGTTGTTTCGTGGCCCCAGGAATGCCGCGCACCAAAGGTTAGTCTTACCCAGGGTCGCTCTTGCGTGTAGCCAGACAAGGGGCAGAATGCTGTGAGCCCCTGCCCAGACAACCCCCGAGATCCGACGCTGCAGCAAAATGGGAGCGTCGGGGAAGTTTGGCCGCTTTCTGCCTCCGGAGGCCCTCGCCGACCCTCGGGAGCGTCAACAAAGAGACTCCGGGGTGGACAGAACCCCCAACAGTGACACGTCGATCAGTGAATTGTCCGTTTTCGGTTCTCGAGAGGGCGCCGTGGCCGTCATTTTCCAGGCTTGCGCCCGCCAGGTTTGGACCTCAGGTCGTCTTCACTAAACCACGTTTTACTAAAGGGAGGCCTGTCCATTCCCGAAAGACTCGGGACGAAACGGCGGCCCTGGGAAAGTGGTCCGGAACTCCGGGGCCGCACAGTAAGGATGAGCCATTTTCCAAGCTCATCGTTGGCCACTGTTGCTGGCCGTGCCCCGCTCGCCGAGTGTCGGCAGAGCCTTCCCTGAGGACCTTGCATCCTTATCTTGCGCCCCTTATGAGGTTGGTTGATTGCAGGCCCAGCCCAGACGTCGGGTGTTGCCAGAAGTGCCCCCTGGCCCAAGATGCCCCCAGGATTTCCATGGAGGCCCCCGCGGCATCCAGAGCACCCCGCACGAGGCCCAGAGGGCCCCAAGGGGCTCCAGAGTCGAACGGAAAGCTGGGGGCACCTTGAGCCAGGAGCACCCTGAGCAACACCCGAAGACATGCTTCTGGCCTCTCATCCTCCTCCTCCTCCTCCTCCTCCTCATCCAGCTCCTCGTCCTCCTCCTCCTCCTCCTCCACCTCTTCCTCCTCTTCCTCCTCCTCCTCCTCCTCCTCCTCCTCCTCCTCATCCTCCTCCTCCTCCTCCTCCTCCTCCTCCTCCTCCTCCTCCTCCTCCTCCTCCTCCTCCTCCTCCTCCTCCTCCTCCTCCTCCTCCTCTCGCGCCCCTCCGTGGACGCGGCCGTGGAGCAGAAATACCACGACGAGAGGTGTTTGGCTGACTCCAAAAACAGTAACGTTGATACGTGGCGCTGAAGTCCCAAGAATTGTGGTCTAACACATTTGAAGATGCTCAAGCGATTGCCTTCCAACGGGGCACTTCGGGCACCGCCACTGGGGCCTTCGGTAGAGCTCCCTATAGGGCCAAGAAACGCTGTACTGGGTGTGGCGGACGCATGCGGGCACCCCCATTGGGGCCTTCGGTGGAGCTCCCTATGGGGCCACGAAGCGCTGTACTGGGTGTGGCGGACGCATGGGGCCACCCCCACTGGGGCCTGAGGTGGAGCTCCCTAGAAGGCCACGAAACGTGTGAGGGGCGTGGCGGACGCAAGTGGCACCCCCCACTGGGGCCTGAGGTGGAGCTCCCTATGGGGCCACGAAAAGCTGTAGTGGGTGTGGCGGACGCATGTGGCCACCCCCCCTGGGCTTTCGGTGGAACTCCCTATGGGGCCACGAAGCGCTGTACTGGGTGTGACGGACGCATGTGGCCACCCCCACTGGGGCCTTAGGTGGAGCTCCCTATGGGGGAAGGGTCGGGACTTCCAGGGACGCCGCATTAATTGAGTAGGGGATCGACAACAGAGTTGATTTACCGTGAAATTCACTTGTTCGTCGGATCTACTCAACATGCGTATAATGTGTTCGTCGATCTACGAACATTGCACGTATTCGTTTGTAGATTCGGCGAGGAAATCAAATTCGGGGTACATCAATTTTGTAATTAGTCGATCCCTTTCTCGAATTGGAGAAATCAGGACGCCGCATGTCTGGGAGGAAGTCTCCAGAGGCGCGCTGTGACCAGCCGTGACGACGAGGTCTCGCCAGGGCGGGCGGCGGCATCGGTACGGTAGGGATGTTGGCTGAGGAATGGGCCCAGGGTGCTTCAGAAACTGGGGGGGTCCTTATCTGCTGAGGGCGGCAGTGGTATCCATGGCCTGTGGCCAATCCACAGTTGACATTTAAATCAAGGGCATGAAAAACGCCCCTACCCTGGTTTACGAGGCGCTGTGCGCTGAAACTCCTGTGGGCTGACAGGGTGAACCCTGCGTGATGTGCCGCGTCCTGGCGGCTCTAGGCTTTGGGGGTTCGCAGGAGGTTTACAGACCACGTACTTGTAACCCAGGGTAGGTCGTTTTTTCATCCCTCAAGTAAAGGGCTTCCAGACCCTGGGTTCCTCCTCCAGGGGTGCTTTGTGCAGTGTTGGAGGCGGCCCGGGGGGTCCAAACTGGATGGGCCCCGAGAAAAGTTGTCAGGCAGGGGGCAAGATATGTCCAATCCGATCAAAATCGGTCCCCGGAGCTCTCCGGGAGTCCATCTGGGCCAGTGTTACCCCAGCCTCGGTTTTTGACGGTCCCAGGGCCCGAACATTGCTCACAGAGCCCGAAACATTGAGAAAACAAACTCGAACCCAAAGCCTCGAACCTCGCCCGCCCCCCTCCCTGCTCGCCAGAATAAGAGCTGGGCCACATCAGACCCCCAGAATATTGTGCTGGCTGCGAGAGCACGAGGCGGACAGCAGAAGCGCTGGACCGACGCTTGGCTACGATACCGTATTTCCCACGGCCCGGCCAGTCGCAAGGCCGGAGGTGTAGGGGCGCTCCTGACAGCTCTACGGGCTCTCTCTCTCTCTCTCGTTTTCTCTGTCTCTCTCTCTCTCTCTCTTTATTAGGGCGACGAGATCTATGCATATCCACTGCTCCTGGCCAGGCCAATCCTGGGCCCAGGAGCGGTGTATACGCCCTCCTGGCCTGGCCAGGGAGGCATATACACAGCTCCTGGGCCCAGGATGGGCCTGGCCAGGAGCAGTGGATATGTATAGATCTCGTCGCCCTATTTATCCTCCCTCGCTCTCTTCGACCAGACGTATGTAAGAGTGGCCTTTCGCTAGAGTGACCTTCGGTGCGGGTCCAACGGTGTCCCCCGATCGCTGAGTGCGAAGCGGTAGCAGCGGATTGCGCGCCCATGTTTGGCCACCCCGCGTCCTCCGTCGAGTCGCGCGCCGAAGGCTCCTCTTGCCTAGGGTCACGCTCTCACGTGTACACTCAGCCCGCTTAGCTAGGATGAGCAACTTCCCGAGGGCACCCCTGCATGCTTGCCTCTTTGGTCATCTTCGGCCCATCTTCAGCCACGCTCGATGCCATCCCTGCTCGAAGAGCCTCGGCATGGGCGTCCAATGCCCCTTTGCATCCTTGCCGCGCATCCTCACTGTACGGGTTTGACTGTAGCCGATCTCTCTCTCTCTCTCTCTCTCTCTGCTTCTGCCTCTCTCTCTCTCTCTCGTTCTCTCTTGTCCAGCGCCCTCACCCCGGGCGCGACTCCAGGAGGAGGAGGAGGAGGAGGAGGAGGAAAAGCAGCAGGAGGAGGAGCAGCAGGAGGAGGAGGAGGAGGAGGAGGAGGAGCAGGAGCAGGAGGAGGAGGAGCAGGACGAGGAGGGAGGAGGAGGGGGAGGAGGAGGAGGAGGAGGAGGAGGAGGAGGGAGGAGGAGGAGAGGAGGAGGAGGAGGAGGAGCAGGGAGGAGGAGGAGCAGGAGCAGGAGCAGGAACAGGACGAGGAGCAGGAGCAGGAGCAGGAGGAGGAGGGAGGAGGAGGAGAGAGGAGGGACGAGGAGGAGGAGGAGGAGGAGGAGGAGGAGGAGGAGGCAGGAGGAGGAGGAGGAGGAGGAGCAGCAGGAGGAGAGGAGGAGGAGGAGCAGGAGCAGGAGCAGGAGGAGGAGGAGGAGGAGGAGGAGGAGGGAGGAGGGGGCGGAGGAGGAGGGGGAGGATGACGAGGAAGGGAGGAGGAGCAGGAGGAGGACCATGACGAGGAAGGGAGGAGGAGGAGGAGGAGGAGAAGAGGAGGAGGAGGAGGAGTAGGAGGGAGGAGGAGGAGGAGAAGGAGTAGGACGAGGCCCTCGCCGTGCCTCTCTCCCCGAGGTGCGGGGCTGCCCCTGCAGCGCGGCCGTGGCCTGCCGCCGCCGCCGCTGGGCGCGCCCGCGCCGCGGCCGCGGCGCCCCCGCCGCGGGCGCCGCCGCCCGGGCGCGGGCCGCGGGTGCGCCGTTAGGCGCGGGCGAGGCGGGGTCGCGGGAGCTGGACATGGCGATCGGGACGACCGACATGGATACGGAAAGGATGGGGACAATGCCCAATAGCAGTTCCTGCTCGTTGTGAACAGGACTCGCTGTCCGCGCCGCCGCGGCCTGTGTCTATTTGAGACAGAAGGCCGCCTGCCCAACAGCGGCCGCTGCTGCTTTGGGGCAACATTTGCTGTTGGGCAGTGTACCCATCTCTTCCGTACACCTCAGGCGATGCTTAAGAAAACCCAAGTTTTCGGCCAGAGTCTCGATTATTCTTAACGTTTCAATGTAAAACCTAAGGTTTTCAATAGAAACGTTGGGTTTTTATTCAACTTCTGAGACTCTGAATTTCTTAACCCATGATTTCTTAAGCATTTCGCAGGGTGTACCCATCTCTTCCGTGCCCACTTCGGGCGTCCAGAGGCGAGGTGGGCGCTCGGCAGCGGGCGGGGGCAGGTGCGAGGACCCAGCGCCGACCAGGGCCGGGCGGAGCCTGGGCCCGGAGCTGGTGCGTGCGCCTGCCTCGCCAGGGCCGGCGCACCTCCTCCTCCTCCTCCTCCTCCTCCTCCTCCTCTCCTCCTCCTCCTCCTCCTCCTCCTCCTCCTCCTCCTCCTCCTCCTCCTCCTCCTCCTCCTCCTCCTCCTCCTCCCCGCCCCCCGACGTCGTGATTTGTCATGCCGTGGGCCCCAGATAGCAGGGAGTGGCGAGCCGAAGAGTCCACCAGAGAATGCTCCGAGAACCTCTGGTGGTTTGCACGAGGTGTTATCCGAGCATTTCGGGCTGGGGCTGTCTTGTTTCAGCGCATCGGCTTGTTGTTCTAAGAACATGTGTTTGTTCTTGGAGCATGTGGGGGTTCTAAGGACTTTTCGTGGTTATAGGCCTGTAGAAGTGAGGGGGCGCTCGGTCCCTGCTCAACGTGGAGCGCTAGCTTCTGGTAGTCGGCGAGAAAGCGCCAATTTAGTATCGGTTCGCTTCGACTTGGTGTCGATGAGCATCGATGCGCGTCGACTTAGTGTGGACGTGCGTCGACCTAGTGTCGATGGCGAGGTGGGCGGGCTCCCAGGAGCCCCCGAGACAGCCCAAGAGGGCCCCAAGAGCCCTCCCAAGAGGGCCCCAAGAGGCAAACATGTCCCCCTTCCTTTAGGAAAACGTGCATTTCTCAGGGATTCGCCTCTTGACCTTCCAGGGGAACGAAGACGGCCCGAGAGGCCGCCAGGATCGCCCAAGAGGTCCCCAAGACGGCCCAAGAGGGACCCAGGACGGCCCCAAGCAGGGGCCCAGAGAGGATGCCCTACGAACATTTCAAGCCCTCCGCCCCCAGAGGTCCCAAGGAGGCCCCAAGAGGCCCCCAAAACGCCACCGAGTCGCCCAACCAAGACTGCCCAAGATGGCCGCAAGAAGGTCCAATAAGGCTCCGAGACGTACCAAGAGGCCTCCAAGAGCACTCCCAAGAGGATCCAAAGAGGCCGAATCCGGTACATTCCTGTAGGCGAAACGTATACGCAAGCATATACGATTTGGAGGGGCCTTCACGGCTTTGAAGACGGTCCAAGAGGCCCCCAAGTTTTCCCCAAGCGAACCGAAGACGCTCCTAAGAGGCCCCCAAGATAGCCCAAGAGGGCGCCAAGACGGCCCAAGGGCCGATGATACACATATATATATATGTATATATTCATATACATATATATATATATACAGATCTTATATATATACATTTACATATACACTTACATCGACATGTACACATACACACGCCGAGTCATATGTTTTGTATGTGTATGCATCTAATTATACCTATGCATAAGTACCTGAACATTTACTTACACGTATACACATCTACTTATATATCCACACATGCATTTACATATACGTCTCCCTGTACACCCACAGATATACGACGAGGACGACGTCTTCTTGAAGTCACGTGGGCCGTTGGCGTAGTTCTTGGGTGCCCCAAAGGGATTTGTCACACAATAGACAAGTTTCGACCGTGAGAGAACCTAAGCGCGCGCGAAGCGCGCGTGGTTCTAGTAAACACACACACACATATATATATATATATATATATATATATGTATGCACAAGACTGCAGTGGCGCTTCGCGCCATGCACCTTGGTCCTTGGAATTTGGCATGCTGGCGGAATAGCTGGAAGGTCAAGCCGACAATTTAGCGATAACTCCTGGTTGCCATTTCTGGCATCGCCGCTACAATAATGTTATTCGTTATCATTCCTCCATGTGTTTTTGTCCTTGTTTTCGCCATGCCCTGCGCATTCTCCCCATCCTCCCCGGCTCTTTTTTGCGGAGGCTCCTCCTTGGACAGCCTCTAGGGGCCTCACAACAATTGTTTCAGGCTTTCTTAAGGCCTTCTGGAGACCTCCTGGGCGTATTCTGGGGGCCTCCGGGGGCTTCCTCGGGCCACCCTGCCTCCAACCGCGGTCTCCCTGAACGACCGAATCACGATTTTGAATTCTTCGGAGGGTGTCTTTGGGCCATCTTGGGGCGCCATGGGGCTCTCTGAGGGCCATCATGGACCCGTGTTGTGCCGTTTTGGGGCTCTCTTGGACTGCCTGGAAGCCCTTTCGGATGGTTGTGGGGCGGTTTGGGAGCCTCCCAGGCGGCTTCGGACGCCCAGAAGACCGCCGTCTTGGAGCGTCGGGAAGCCGAAAAGAGGAGAACCCTAAAATTCACCAAAAACCTACAGAAAATCATTGATTTTTGCCTCGGGGGGCCTTCTTGGGAGTGCTCTTGGAGGCCTCTTTGGGCCGTCCTGGAGGCCTCTTGGGCCATCTTGAGGTCACGTCGGTCACTCTTGGGGCGCTCTTGTGCTGTCTTAGGGGTCTCTGAGACGTCTCCGATGACCCCCCTGATCGCCCTTGGTGTGCTGGGAAGGCTTTGCCAAACGCCATGTGAGGCCCGGTGGCCGCTTCGAGGCCCGTCTGGAGGGCCCCAAAGCCCCGGATCCCGGGAGTCCGGTTTTGCGGGGGGGGGGGGGGACGGGTTTTCCCCCCGCCCAGCCTTATAAAAATATAGGAAGAGGAATATATGTATATATGCATGCATCACATATCATATGTCATATATCATATACCCGGGCCGACGCCTGTACTGGGTTTTCCGAGCAAGAGGGGAAGAACCCTCCAACCCCCCGGAGGGAAATGGGCCACGCCGTTCTTCTGGAGGTAGGAAAGGGGTATGGTATAAAGGGGTGTGGTGTTAATTTCATGTAAAGAGGAATCTGGCGATGTTTTTTATCGCAGATAGCATCGCCGTTTTCACGATTGGAACCATACCCCTTTATGCCACACCCCTTTCCGACCTTCAAAGGCCCTGGGAGCGTTTGGAAGCGCGCCTCCGCTCGGCGGCCCTTGGCACGCCCGTGCGGAAGCGTGCTGCGCACCGTGCTCGCAGCGTCTGTGTCAGCACGCCGCGCGCTGTCTCGGCACGTGCTGGCCCGCGTGCTGGCGAGCGAATCGCGCCGGACATGGCGATGTTCAGGAGAGGAAAACACACACAGACACAATTAATCCTCGATTCCCCAGAAAATATGGGAAAATATGGGAAGTGGGGGGGAAGCCAGAAACTTAGAAAATATGGGGAGATATGGGGAATCTTCTTTATTTGTGTGTGTGTATTTATTTGTGTGTCCTGGGGCCCCTTCAGATGTGGGCGTTCGGCAGCGGGCGGAGGCACACGGTCGGACCGCGGTGCAAGATCGAGGTCGGCTCGGGGAGGGCATTCTAGTGCTCTTCGTGCTCGCTGGAGGTTCTCGTGCATCCTGGGAAGGGTACGGTAGGTTCGCGCGGCGTTGGCGCGCTGGCGACGCTGGCGAAGGAGTTCAAGGTTGAATTCTGCGACGCGGAAGCACCGAGGGACACGATAACGCCATTGGGCCCGACGGAATTAAACCTTGAACGATCGGGGCCGCGATCGATTCAAAATTAAATGATCGACGCGGTGTCACGAACCTTTGCGCGCGCCGACGCCGCACGAACCTACCGTACCCTTGGCTGTGTGTTGTGGCCGGCGGAGGGCCTCATGCTCTTGAAGGATGTTTTCCTGTCCCAGGTCCGACGGTATAGCATATACGGGTCCAGGGCTCAGGCTTTCGGTAGCCTCTGACACGGGAGCCTCGCATGCCCTCGCAGTTCCGTTTGTGGAGTGCGTCGACGTGCGCTAGCTCCTGGTAGTCGGCGAGAAAGCGCCAAGTTAGCATCGACTCGCTTGGACTCAGCGTCGATTCGCGTCGATTGAGCGTCGATTGAGCGTCGACCTAGCGTCGATAGATGGCGAGTCAGGCGCTCGGCAGCGGGGGTGGGGGCACACGATGCGTTCCAGAAAGTAGGACGACGAGATCTATGCATATCCACTGCTCCTGGCCAGGCCCATCCTGGGCCCAGGAGCTGTGTATATGCCTCCCTGGCCAGGCCAGGAGGGCGTATACACCGCTCCTGGGCCCAGGATTGGCCTGGCCTGGAGCAGTGGATATGCATAGATCTCGTCGCCCTAGAAAGGTCCCTGCCTTCGAGGACCGAGGGAGTTGGCAGTCCTGCCTCGGCGGAAGGCTTCCGGGAAGGCGGCGGAGGCAAAGAGCGACGGCGGCTCCGCCGCTGGAAGGCCGCGGAGGCCAGCGCGGAAGTAAGTCAGGAGGGGAAAAGACACACAGACACAAAGAATCGACGATCCCCAGGAAAATATGGGAAAATATGGGAAGTGGGGGGGAAGACAGAAACCCAGAAAGCATTGGAAAATAGGGGGGATCATTTTATTTGTGTGTATTTCTTTGTGTGTCCCAGTTCCCCTTCAGTAAGAGGTGCACCTCCCAAGCGATGGCAACATGTTTGGGCTCACGGTCCAGGGTCCAGGGAGAGGGAGAGCTCTTCAACCCAGGGAGAAGTTGACCACGCCGTTCTCTCTCGGCGCTGGGAGCGTCTGGAAGCGCCTTCCGCTTGGCTGCCCTGGTACGCCCATCTAGACCCAGGCCACCTCGCGTCGTGACAAGCGTCGCGGCGGGAGGTGCTCGGCAGCTTTCGGTTGCAGGGGGCCCCTAATTGCGCTGGCTCGGGGGCTTGCCCGGGGAGGCCGGTCCCTCCGGGAAGGGGTCCTGAGTTCTTTGGGGTCTTGGGGCTGTGGGGTTCTTGGGGCTGTGGGGGTCTTTGGGCCTGTGGGGGGGGGGGGAGGCGTTTGTTACGGAATAGTCCCAGGAGGCCCCAGACCCTGGAGGATTTCTGATCCAATGAGGGCGGCGGTGATATCCATGGCCGATCCACGATTGGCTTTCCACTGGCTTCCAGACCCTGGATTCCTTCTCGAAGGTTTTCTTAACCAATGCCCCCACCGTGTCGAGGGCTGCAGGGAGGAGGGCGCCCCGAGGAGCGCCCCCCCCTCGGCCGCCGGACCGCGAGCCCACCCCGAGGTTCTGGAGAGGTGCGCGCTCTGGCCAAGCTTGCGAGTGTGGGGGGTCGACTACAGGATCTACCCTTCAGTCGGGCGTGTCCCTCTACAGGAGGAAAATTCAAAATCGCAAAAAAATAATATGGGGACGATGTTTCCAACATTGCTGGATCAGTTTCGACTATGTTTGGAATATTTTCAATTTGTCATTGAAAATCTGCCTGTAGGGGGCCATGCCCGACTTCAATTTACCCCAACATTGATTTGTTCGTCGAGTCTTACGGAACTTGTGTAGCATGCTCGTAGGTCTACCAAAATTGCCCGGATTTGTCGTGCAGCTTCGACGAGAATGCCAATTCTGGGGTAGGTCAATTTTGCAGTCGATCCCCTACTCGAGGCGTCCAGCGATGTGGGGTCCTTCTTGTTCAATGCGCGGCCCGCCCAAGAGATACCGATCGCTTCCCCTGCGGTCAGTCTTTCGACCCCTGGTTGACGGTTCCGTGGCGCGATGCCGAACACCAGAAACCGGAACCCAGGAAAGCCACAGGCCTTGACTGAACAACAAAAAAAATCTGATGGTTCGCGCTGGAGATGTAGGTGTGCACCTCCCCCCCGCTCGCACAGGTCTCAGACATCCTGTGATTATCATCATGTTACGTCGGGCACGTCCTTCTACAGGAGGAATATTCGAGAATATCTGGGGACGATGTTTCGACTATTTTGTGGACTATTTTTGAATTTCTGTTTTGCGACTATCTTGAATTCTGTTGCCCCAAATCCGCCTGTAGGGGAACATGCCCGACCTCATCAGACTGCCAACACCCGAGACCTGGACCCTTTCCCCAGCACTGGTTCTTCATTCCGAGTGTTCCTGACGGCTCTGGGGCGTGGCGAGGGCTGCTGGAGGCCTTGGAGTCAACCCGCATGATAAGGATGTCATGGGCCTGTTTCCCACCACCACCACCATAAGTTGGAGGGGGGAAGGAGGTGGAGGATGAGGAGTAGGACGAAGAGGAGGAGGAGGAGGAATAGGAGGAGGAAGAGGAAGAGGAGGAGGAGGAGGACCCCCTCCACCTCCTACTTATGGTGGTGGTGGTGGAAAACAAGCCCACCAGGATGGGCAACCGTCTCAAGGGCACCCTTGCATCTCTGCCCCTGCGGCCCATCCTTGGCCACTACGGTTGGCCGCGCCCCGCTTGAAAAGCTTCGAAGGGGGCGTCCAAGGCCCTGGCATCCTGGTCGCGCATCCTGACGACACGTGCCGGCTGTACGCTGCAGAAGTCCCGCCGTCGTGTGCACAACCAGAGGAGGTGGGGCGTATGATTCGCCCCCTCCGTTGGCGGGCGCCCGAGCGATGGTCGCGCGCGGGCTGCCCATGGAGGAGCCAGAGGAAGAAAGAGTATCAACGAAGTGCCGCCGCCTTTGGGGAAGCCAACACCGTAGGACTGCGCCGTGCGTGTCCGAACGCCCGGTGCTTCTGCAACACTTACGATCGGTCGTTGCAGAAGTTTGGCGGCGAGCGAGGGGGGGAAGTGAGAAGGATCAGGCCTCCTCAGAAGGTTTGGAAGTCCCCCAGCCTTCTGAGAAGTGTTCTGAGCCCTCCCCGAAGACATATACAACTTCTCAGAAGGCGCGAGGGCTTCACCCCCGGAGCCTCGGACCCCGTCTCCGGCGTCATTTCTCGAGCGGGATCGATCTGCGAGGGACCCAGGGCCCGAACTTGAACGAACAATCGCTTCGCGGGAGTTCTTCATGTGCTGGTCCCGGGGCCCCGCGAGGGCCCCCCCTTCCCTCCTCTCCCTCCTCTCCCTCCTCTCCCTCCTCTCCCTCCTCTCCCTCCTCTCCCTCCTCCTCCTCCTCCTCCTCCCGAAAATGGGGGGGGGAAAAAAAGGCCGTCACGCCGCGAGGGGGTCTCCACGGCGCGGGGTTCCCCACGGCGGCGTATCATTGTTGTCGCTCCGCCCTCCCAGGGAGAGCGCCGCGCGCGCGCGGCGAGCGCGAAGTGCAAGGTGGAGTGCCCCCTCTTGGGGCCATCTCGGGCCGTTCTCGGGGCCTCTTCGGCCGTCTCGGGGTCCTCTTGGGTCGCTGTGGGGCTTTCTTGGGTACCTGGAGCGATCTCTGGGGCCTTTCTGAGCCTTCCTGCTCCCCCAAGGGAAGCGTTTGTTGTAGATTCTGGCAAGTTTGCTTGCATGGAGGGGGGGGGGCGTGGCGATGCCCGAAAGGAATTCTGACCTTCACGCAAAGGAAGTCTGACCTTCACGCAGGGGCAACAAGCGACGAAAAGCGTCACGCCCTGCTGCTGTTCACGACGCGAGCGTGTCTGGAAACGAGGTGGCGATCGAGCGACGCCCCAGGAGAGCGACGCGCTCGCCTCGGTGCTGCGCCGCGGTGGCCGCCCGCAAGGATGGGGAGCGTCCAGGAGGGGGGTGATGACTACGGGTAGAGGGGGATACCAGGGCGGGGGCCATGAGATCTCCCCAGATCTCGTTGCTCCTCTGCTTCTTTCAGTGCGCCTCCTGGTCCCGCCCCTCGTCCGCGCACGTACCTCGGGCCCTGATCTGCGACCCCTCTCCTCTTCCCCTGACCCTCCAAGGTGCTTAAAAATAGCACTCCAGACCTTTGGGGGATCGCACCGGGTACTTGTTTCGATAGCCTTGACTTCCCTCCTCGAACTCTCGCCCACTCCGAAGGAGTTAGTGTGCGGTCCCCGGGTTCACGCAGAGTTCGTCGTCGAGGGCTTCGGTCTGTTGAGCCGTTGCTTCGGCGTGGTAACTTCCTGTCTCCTCCTTCTCTTCCTATCTGGACTGCCTCAAACCTCGACAGCAAATTAGGAGGTCGAGGTCCTGGTGCTATTGTTTCGCCCTCCTGGACGGTCGGGGTCGGCGCTCCCCTGGCGGACGCCACTGGCCCTCTTGAGGCCCTCCGGGGGGGACGGGCCGTCTTGGGGTGCCGTCGTGGGGCCGCCCTGGGGCTCTCTTTGGGGGGCCTCTCGCGGGGCAGTCTTCGGGGCCTCTACGGTAGGTTCGCGTCGTGTCGACCGGCGGCGACCCCAGCGCGGGCGTTCAAGGTTGAGCGCCGCCGGCGGCCCAGAATCGGTCGATGTTGAACGATCGGACGTTGCGGAGACGGCCGATCGTTCAAGGTTGAACGATCCAGCGCGGTGTCAAAAACCAACGCCGGGGTCGACACGACACGAACCTGCCGTATGGGTGTTCCTGCTCCCCCAGCAAGTGTTTTTTTTGGTGCATTGGTGTATGCAATAGTTCAGTGCTTTCCGTTTTCGCCGTTCTCGTTTTTGGGGGTCTGTCTGTCGACTTGTAGCAACCTCTACAATCGAACACCAGGGTTTCGGCCACAGAAAGAAGGGGGTAGGGGGAGCGGGGAAGGCCACTTGGAAGCACCCCTGCTTCTCAGAGGGCGCGGGCCTTATCTGTAGATGTGAGGCCCGCGCCTGCTAAGAAGCAGCCTCCTAAGAAGCTGGGAAGCCTTCTCCCCTCCCCGTGCCCTCCCCCTCGGCGCGCCGCCAGAAGCGTGCGCTGCCCCCCGTACATGATCCGTGGCGGGCGCCTTCTGGCCATACCGCCCAGGAAACGATATACATACACTACAGGATGGGTGTGCTATACACCTTATGCGATGCTTAAGAAAACTTAAGTTTTCGGTCAGAGTCTCGATTATTCTTAATGTTTCAATGAAAATTATAAGATTTGAATAGACATTCTGGTTTTTTTATTAAAATTCTGAGACTATGAATTTCTTAACCCATGATTTCTAAAGCATTTCGCAGGGTGTACGTGTTCGGGTCGGGCGCACGCCTCCGAGGAGGCTACAGAGTACTGCTGTGTCCTTCTGCCTCCCACCTCCTGCTCCTCTGCAGACGGCATCAGTACACCACCGTGCCTGGCCAGGGCCATCCTGGGCCCCACCATGGTGTATATGCCCTCGTGGCACGCCCTCCTGGCACCGGCTACGAGGGCGTATACACCATGCCAGGGCCCAGGCTGGCCCTGGCAAGCCACGGTGGTGGTGTATAGATGCCTTCTGCGCACGGCATGTCCTTCTGCGTCCCACCGCCTGCTCCCTCGCGAGGAGAGCGACGCGCGCGCCCGGTGCTGCGCCGCGGTGGCCGCCCGCGAGGACGAGCGCCTGCGCCTGCAGCGGCGGGCGGCCCTCGCGGCCGGGCCCGCGGGCGGCCGCGCCGGCGCGGGCCTGCCGGCGTCGCTGCCGCCGCTGCCCGAGGGCGCGTGGTCGCCCAGGCTCGCGGGGCCCGCACACCTCTCGGGGGGCAGCGGCACGGGAGGCCCATGCCAAGAAGCACCCTGCTTGCCTCCAGGGTGCCCTGGGCTTCTGGGGCATCGATGGTTCTGCATATGGAGGGCGTGGCGCTCCCACGCCAGGAAGCCATGGACGTCCTGGGGTCTCAGGGTTGGGTTTCTCGTGGAAGGCTTCTTGGGGACTGGCCTCCACTGTAGTGCAGACGTTCTAGATGGGATCGGAGCAGATGGTGTCGGAGGATCGCGCCGCATCGGCGAAGCCTCGGCGAAGCATCGGGGCGATGCGGCTCGATGTGGGGCCAAATGATCTCCACGCCGACGTCGCGGGTGTATCGCCGACGTCGCCAGTGCATGGCCGATGCATGGCCGATGCATCGCATTCGGCGATGCGGCGAGATCCTCCGACCCTATCTAGTCGGACCCCATCTAGGAGGCCTCTAGACAGGGGGAGATAAGGGAGACCAGGACCTTCCCAGATCAACCGGGCCTTCCCAAACGAAACGGGCTCTCCGCAACGCGAGGTCTGGGCTTTCCCAAACCAGCCGGGCCTTCCAAATCCAGACGGGCCTTCCCAAACGCGACGTTTCGCGTATGTTTGTAAAGGCTCATTTGGTTTGTAAAGGTACCCCACCCGGGGGATAAGGCATAGGGGAGGGATGCATCGACCCCCAATCGCCCATTGATCGCCGATAGGGGTCTGATGGCCCCACCCCGCCCAGGAACCTGGGGATTTGCCATCGGGGGCCTACCGCCGATCTATCGGCGATGCATAACCGATCCCAGGTTGACGTTCCCCCCCTATGCCAGTCCCCCCCTATCGTTACCGCTCACGAGCGCGCGTGGTCGCCCAGGCTCGCGGGGCCCCCAAACCTTAGGGGCGTCCGAACTCTCAGAAAAAAAGGTACCCATACCGCTACCCTTCGCCCGTTTTCCCTTTTCTGGGCCTCCTGGGAGGCGCTCGTCACCACCGCTGGATTCACCTCGTAATTCTTGTCAGGACGAAACCCTGGAGAGGTCCGGGCCAGGGAGTAGCGGTATCAGTCCTTCTTGGTTTCACCATCAGGGGCGGCTCTTTTGTTCGAGTAGGAGATCGAATCCAGGATAGACTTATCCCCAAATTGGTTCTGTCTTCGAGTCCGCGAACAAAACCCCGAGAGCGTTCCGTAGATCAACGGAACATGTTGCGTATTTCGTTCTAGATTCGGCGGAAAAGATCAAGCTTGGGGTACATGAATTATGTAGTCGATCTCCTTCTCGAATTTTAGGCTTCCGAGGTGGGGTACGAGTTGATGGGGGCGAAGGATCGCGCCGCATCGCCGATGCGTCGCCGATGCGTCGCCGATGCAGCTCAATGCGGAGCCCGATGTTCTCCACGTCGACGTCGCAACTGCATCTCCGATGTCGCCGATGCATCGCCGATGCATCGGGAAGGCGACGCGATCCTCCGACCACATCTGCTCGGACCCCATTTAGAAAGCCTCTACTAACCGACTTCTAGCAAAACCATCCTTTCTGTGAAGTCCCCCTCGCCTCACCCCAAGACGTATGTGTGCGGCTGAAGGGAAGCTTGGAATGCGACGATGACGTTGCGTAATGTGCTTGTCACAGTAGGGGGCGCCCAGGCTCGCGGGCCCAAGAATTTGTCCTCCTCTTCGGTCCTCTTGCTGATCCGCCCTGTCCTCTGCCTCTTCCTTGTCGGATCGAGCCAGGGCCCCGGCGAAGGGGAGACCTCGTCCTTCTCTTGGAACTGTCTGTGGGTCTGAGGTGGCCCCGCACTGGTCCGAACCGGCCAGGGGGGACGGGCAGGTCGAGGTGCTGAGTTCGGGAAGCGTTTGGGGCCTTCTCGGCCTCTGGGGGCCGTTCTTCAGCGAGCGAAGAACGGTATAAGATAAACTTTTTCGCTGTCGGGGGCGCCTGTCCCTGGGCGGCTGGAAAGTTTATTCCCCTACGGTGCCACCGTAAGGGTATAAACTTTCCAGCCGCCCAGGGACAGGCGCCCCCGACAGCGAAAAAGTTTATCTTATACCGTTCTTCGCCCGTTAAGTTCTCTGGCCCCGGGATAGTGAAGAACGGGTCCAGGGTGAGACATTGCACCAGATGGCCCCTTTGGTGGGGTCTGGGGGCGGATGTTGAACGGATGTGTCTCCTCTTTCTTTTGTTGCTGTTCTTCTTCGGCGCAGCTCGGATCCGGTCTAAGATAGCCTTTCAACTATACACTGTCCGATTGCCCCCTGAATTGCCTGAGTGCGATCGCTTCGAGGGTGTACTTCTTCCCACGAGCTATGCGCATCAAGTGGGAACGAGGGGGGCGCATGCCTTTCAGAATCAAGCCTAGTCATCCTCTTCTTCCTCCTCCTCCTTGTTCTGCTGCTCCTCCTCCTCCTCCTCCTCCTCCTCCTCCTCCTCCTCCTCCTTGATCTTCGGCCCTGATCATGAGTTCTTCCTACTTCTTCCGAAATTTGCGCTGAACATGATTCCAACCAGCTTTTCTCCCGCGAGTTGGGCCTCTGGGGGCCGTTTTCGGGACCCCAGGCCCATCAAACATTAATCCAGAAGGAACAATCGGCCCTGAGGAAGGGGTCGAGACTTCGTGAGTCCCCAACCTAAGAGAAGGAAAGAGTAACGATACTGCTACCATGGCTCCGGTTTCGCCGTTCTCTGCCCGGCCAGATTCGCCTTGACCTTCTGTTCAGAACTCACCCCAGGAGGCCCGGGAATAACGGTATCGGTACATGCCCGTTTCCCCATTGCTTTTTGCTCGACCTGGGAGGCTCTGCCGAGCAGGGTCGATGCACGCGTTGCGGCGTGCGCTTGTGCGGCGACCACTGTCGCATGTCTGGATTCGTTCCTGTTCCTCGCGCTGCAGTTGAATGGTCTCGCGCTGCGGTGGCAGCCGCGCTGTGGGAGTTCCTGTGGCCGTGCTCTCCTCCTCCTCCTCCTCCTCCTCCTCCTCCTCCTCCTCCTCCTCCTCCTCCTCCCCCCCTCCTCCTCTCCCTTCCACTCGCCTCCTCCCTCCTCCTCCTCCTCCTCCTCCTCCTCCTCCTCCTCCTCCTCCTCCTCCTCCCAAAAAAAGGGCCCGTGTCCCCGCCGGCGGTGCCGTGACCGCACCGCTGGTGGCGGGTCCGTGGGGGTCGCCGGGGTGGCCGCGTGGCTTTGGGCTGCGGCCCGCTGTCCGAGGGCGCGTGCCTCCCAGGTGCTCCGCAGAGGGGGGAAGAGGCCAGCAACGGCACGCCGTCGCCGGGAGCCTGTCAGCGTGCTGCTTGTTGGTTTTTATAGCCCGAATCGGCGGCGAGCGAGGGGGGGAGGGAGGAGAAGGAGAAGGAGAAGGCCTTCTCTCAGAAGGCGGCCAGACTTCTCAGGAGCCCTCGCGCCCTCTGAGAAGTTCGTCGCGTCTTCGGGGAAGGTGTAGAACGTTTTTCAGAAGGCCGCGGGACTCCCGAGCCTTCTGAGAAGGTCTTCTCCTTCTCACTTACCCCCTCGCTCGCCGCCGACCGAAGGCATGGTCTTTCTTCCGTAGAAGTGCGCTGATGGCTTCCCTACGGCGGCGTGTCATTTATATTCTTGCTGCTTCCCCTCAGGCCCCCGCGTCGTGCAAGAATCCACGACGGGAGGTTGTTTTCCACCACTTTCAGAATCTCTCAAGGCATTCGCCGGGCCCTGGAGCTGTCAAAAAACAACTCAGGATGAAACATCTGTCACGGGGAATGTGTCGAGACCTTTGGGGATCGACGTCGTGAACTGATTATGGCGTCGAGGGGGTTCGGAAAAATGCGGTGACCACACCGTGTGGTTGGTGAGTCAGCCGGGATTTGGGGTGGCCGTACGGTTTTGGGACTCTTGGATCGTTCTCGGATGGATGCCTCGGGCGACTGGGGCCTCTCCAGGGTCACAAGAATCGGGAGCCCACGAAGGACGCACGCGCCAAGCCACGTACATGAGTACGGCCCCCCACTCGGCGAGACCAGCCTCGTGTCACGAAAGTTCGCGCAGCGCATACTTTCGAAACCAGCGTGGATTCACGCACGCGTGCGTGAAGCAGACCGTGCGGTGGCTGACCGTGCGGCGAGGTCCCTCGGGACTTCGACGTCACCGCACGGCTGTCGCCCCACCGTTCCCAGAAGCCCGACGCCGTGACTCCTTCACGGCGTGCCAGAGATCTGCGCCCCTCCCACCAGGGGGCCGACTTCCCATCCCGGAGCAGCTCGTGGATCGGTACCGAGGGCCGGCCACCGGCCCCGAGAGGTCGGCACGATAGCCGAACAAGATCCTGTCGCGATTCTTGTCGCGACGCGAGGGGTTGTCGTTTGCGGGCCACAAGACTCGAAGACGAACAAATTACATAAACATAAACTTTCAGCGCTTCGCGCGGAGTTCCTGGATCCGCGCTGGGCCCCCCCGCGGCGCCTCTGGCGCCGCTCTTGGCACGCTCCGCGCGCCAGGGAGGGGGGCTCAGCGCGGATCCAGGAAATCCGCGCGGAGCGCCACAAGTGTATGTGCTTATGTCGTGTTTTTTTTTTTTAAAGTCAGGCCCCCGGCAGCCGGTCGGGACGATCCTGGCACCCAAAGGCGCTCTCTTCGAGGCGCAGCTGCGGGAACGCATCTCGAGCGTGGAAAATCTGGTGGAACTGATGAGAAAACGCCCAAAAACCTCAGGGGGAAAAACGAGAGGGGGGTTGGGATCCCCAACAGGTGGACGGTGCTGCGGGACCACGACGCCCTCCCCGGCCAGAACGTGGGGCGCCCCGCCGCCATCTCTGGCCTGGCCCGCGCCAAGGAGCTGTGCGAGCGGAGGGGCCTCTCGGGCATTGTCATGGGCTCCGGGGCGCTCTAGACATGGAGGGACAAGGAGCGGCATACCGCCAGTTCGCTGCAACGAGTCCAGACACCCTCGCGTCGCGTTTTCAATATGCTCAGCCCCACGAGGGCGGGGAGGCGGAGGAGCGGGGATCATGTAGCAGGAGGAGGAAGAGGAGGAGCGGGGAGGAGGAGGAGGAGGAGGAGGAGGAGGAGGAGGAGGAGGAGGAGGAGGAGGAGGAGGAGGGGGAGGGGGAGGGGAGGAGGGGAGGAGGAGGGAAGGAGAGAGGAGGAGGAGGAGGAGGAGGAGGAGGAGGAGGAGGAGGAGGAGGAGGAGCCCCCGTCGCATCGGGAAAAAGCGCGACGAAGGTTTTGTTCACCGTCGTCGGCCACGGGGGGTCCCTCGCTAGGCCTCGGGCCGTCAAGCAAAATTGCTCGGGAGGAAGGGGCGGTCCCCCAAGGAAGGAGGCCCGACTTCTCGGGGTCCTCGCTTCAGGATGGAAAGAACAGCGGAGGAAGAGGAGAAGGAGGAGGAGGAGGAAGAGGAAGAGGAGGAGGAAGAGGAAGAGGAGGAGGAAGAGGAAGAGGAAGAGGAAGAGGAAAAGGAGGAGGAGGAGGAGGAGGAAGAGGAAGAGGTGGAGGAAGAGGAAGAGGAAGAGGAGGAGGAGGAGGAGGAGGAGGAGGAGGCGTCGGGGGCTTGGGATCAGGACCACTTTGGGTTCAGGAGGGGCTATTTTTCTTTCGGGCTGTACCTTAGATTCTAATCCAGGTCGGGGGGCCTATTCGTGTCCGATGTTCGCGGTTGCCAGGGAAGGCCATTGGAGTCTTATCCAGCGCTCTTCGAGGTCGCACGAGGGCTGCAGACACAAGCATACACAAATGTTCACAGGTTCGCGCGGCTTTCTGGGATCGGCGCTTGACCCCCCTCCGTGGCGCGCGGGGCGCGCCAGGGGCGGCGTCGGAGGCGCCGCCAGGGGGTCCAGCGCCGATCCAAGAAGTCCGCGCGGATCTCCGAAAGCTCATGCTTCCAGATCACCTGCCAGGGGCTCTAAGCCTATCGCGCATCGCGCATCGGGGCCGTGTTCGGAGAGGCGCCCGTCTCCAGGGTGGCCTCGCGACGCGGGCGCGCGAAGCTGACCGTGCGATCACCGTGCATCGCCAGGCGCGAGGCGCGAAAAGCTTGGCGACCAGGATGCGTATCCCGTTTGGCGGCGGCGAGCGAAGGGGGGGAAGTGAGAAGGAGAAGGCCTTCTCAGAAGGCGGCGGGACTTCTCGAAAGCCCTGGCGCCCTCTGAGAAATTTGCTGCGTCTTCGGGGAAAGCCTAGAACACTTTCCAGCAGGCCAGGGTACCTCCGGGCCCCCGCCCCTTCTCCTCCCTCCCCCCCGCGCGCGGGTCTACAGTCAGGAGGCGAACAAAACACACACAGACACAAATAATCGCCGATTCGGAAAATATGGGGAATATGGGAAGTGGAGGGGAAGACGAGCGTCCAGAACATGTGGAAACATGTATTGGGGATCCTGGATTTTGTGTCTATCTAGCTTAGCGCCCCTGGACCCCAGTCATACAGTAGGCACACGAAGTAAGAAACTGGACTGCCCACGGATGCGCCACGATTCTTCCCTGTCTCCCAGAGGGCCCCGCCAGGCCCTGGGGAGCCTCATCCACAGCTCAGGGTCGACGAGCTGTGTGTTCCTAGGTTATTTAGCGCGGCAGGGTTAACGATCGAGTGGGCTTCCCGTGTGCCGCTTCCTCTTCTCGGAGACAGAAACAACGCCAGAAACATAAACTTCTGGCGCTCGGCGCGGATTTCTTGGATCCGCGCTTGGGCCCTCTGGCGGCGCCTCCGGCGCCGCACCCGGCGCGCTCCGCGCGACAGATAGGGGGGCTTTGGATCCCCTGCGAAGCAAGGAAGCTGATGAGGTCCTGCGGACTGTGCTTGTTGGGATCCTTGCCTAGGTCCTGAACTATAGCTGGGGACGGTCAGCTTGCCGGTAGGAGGTCCATTGGTCGGCCAGGCAGTCTTTCCTGTTGCCGGGTGTGCGCCCTGTCCGCCTGGTGAGGCAGGCTCCAGCGGATCCGAGAAGCCCGCGCGCAGCGCCAACAGTTTGTGCTCGTGCGTGTCGTTTTTCTGTCCTCGACCCTCGTCCTGCGATCTGCGGCCAGAGGGCCCCGCCGCGCGGCTGCGGGCCGCGGCGGAGAGGTCGGCGGGCTCGCACCTGCTCCTGTGCCCGCCCAGCGCCGCGGCGCCGCCGGAGTGCGAGAGGCGCGCGGACGCGCGGGCGGAGCGAGAACCGAAGAGGAAACAGCGATCGGTTTCTTATGCTCTGTTTTGCCGATCGGCGCGCGCCCTCGCAGCCCCCCCCCAATTTGGAGCAGATCTTGGCGGTTTCTGGCGCCGGCTTCGAGCAGGTGGAGCCCCTCCCCCACGTAGGACGCATGCACGGCTGCAAACAGTCGCACGGAGCAGAGGTCCAGAGCCAGACCCCCCCCCTCCCCCCCCCGCCCCCCCTCCCCCCTTCCGCCCCATGTCGAGACGCCGAACAAGAACACGGTCGCCCTCACTCCGACGACACGTGTTCTTCAGGTCCTGCGTCTTTCCCAGATCCCAGGGGGCCGGCTGCCGGGCCCCAGGATCCGCAGCAGAAAAGGATTTTGATGAGCCTGTTTTCCACCACCACCACCATAAGTTGGAGGGGGGAAGGAGGAGGAGGAGGAGGAGGAGGAGGACGAGGACGAGGAGGAGGAGGAGGAGGAGGAGGAGGAGGAGGAGGAGCAGGAGGACCCCGCCCTCCAACTTATGGTGGTGGTGGTGGAAAACACGCCCATCAGATCTGGAGCGGGAGTATGTCCCAGGGAAGGCTCCCCGCGTGGTGAGCAGATCAAGACGGGAGGCTTCTTGGTTGCTTGTGGCCTCCGGGTGGCCTTTTTGCGAGGTCCTGGGGCCGTCAGAAAACGACTCGGGATGAAGAACGGGTTCACGGGAAGGGGTGCAGACCTCGGGGGGCTCAACGTTGTGAGAAGATCAGCTCGCCGGATGTCTGGGTACGGCAGATGTCGTGCCGACGCGGCAGCGACCCCGCCGCGGACGTGCAGGGTAGAGCGCCACTGGTGGCCCAGAGTCGGCATGGATCGATCTGGCGATCCATACATCCGCTGGTCGTCCAGGGTTGAGTGATCCACGTGGTGTCAGAAACCAGCGCCGGGGTCGTCGCGACACGTACACCTGCCATAAACATGAACTTTTCGGAGCTCCGCGCGGACGTTTTGCACCTGCGCTGGGCCCCCCCCTGGCGGCGCCTCCGACGCCGCCCTCTGACGCGCCCCGCGCGCCAGGGAGGGGGTTCTCCAGCGCCGACGTGCGTGCGGACCTGCAGAAGCTCTGTGTCTGCGAGGGCGACGAGAGTTGTATCATGGGCTTGTTGTCCACCACCACCAGAAGTTGGAGGGGGGAAGGAGGTGGAGGATGATGATGATGATGATGATGAGGAGGAGGAGGAGGAGGAGGAGGAGGAGGACCCCCTCCCCCTCCTGCTTATGGTTGTGGCGGTGGAAAACAAACCCACCACTGTGCACATCCGCCGCGCCTGGCCAAAAGCCCGTCCTTGCACCAGAGAGCGGCGTACGCACCCCCCCCATTGGCTGGCCGGGGAGCACGTACGTTGGAGGGCCAGGCCTGCCTGCTTCTAGAAGGTCGTCGTTTTCTTATTCGTTGTTTTGCCGATCGGCGCGGGCCCTCGCCCCCCCCTCCCCCCCCCCAAAGGAGTAGATCTTGGCTGTTTTTGGCGCCTGTTTCGAGCAGGCGGGTGTCCCTCCCCCATGATGGACGCACTGCTGCAGACAGCCGCACTGAGCAGAGGTCCGAAGCCAGATTCCCCCCCCCCTTCCCACCCTCTCCGCCCACTGTCGAAACTCCGAATAAGAAAAAGGTCGCAAGACCAACATCTCGGAGCCGATGCAAAATACCGCTCTCACGTCCTAGCCCAAAGCGTCGATGGACACATTGGGTGCCGCGACGTCCCTGGGCGCCTTCGGGGTGGATGCGTCTGTGGACAACGCGGCCGCTTCGTTCGGCGCGGTGCAAGGTCGGAGACAGGGTAGCTCCGTGTGCGGTATGTTATTGTTCTCGAGCAGGTCCCACATGATACTCCAACATGTACACCGCTGCTGGGCTCATGATGGGCTTTGCCAGTGACGGTGGGCATGTATACATGTGTATAGGTCTCGGTGCCCGATCTCTGCCATATCCTGTATTCGTTTTGTCCCTGTGAAGCTTTTTCCTCTTCTAGAGACGTCGCGAGCAGACTGCGGGTCGCCATCCTTGCGACCCAGGACGAGTTCGACGAGACGTCCTTCTTCGACGTCGGGATGGTGTCGGCCACGGGGAACGGCCGCAGATACGCGGCGCAGGCACTGGTCCGAGACGTCCTTGCCTCCGAGGGCCTGCTCCTCGTCGCGCTTCTGATCCTGGACTGGAAGAACAGCGAGGAGCAGCAGGAGAGCCGCTGGCCCGTGCCCGTGGAGGGGCCGCAGAGGGTCCGCGTGGCAGTGCGCGGCCTGCCTGCGCCAGTGGACGCCTGGCGCGGCAGCTACGGCCAGCTGCTGGGGGCGGCCGCCGGCGAGCTCGCCGTGGACGTCGCGGTCTCGATCCAGGCGCGGAATGCCTCCCTGGAGCTGCTGCGCTCGGCGGTCGCGGCGCGCTGCTACGTCGCCATGGGCCACGACTACAACCTGCCGTACGGCCCGTGGGGCATGGCGGCCGAGGAGGAGGTCACCCTGCGGAGCCGGCAGCTCCTGGAGCACGCGGGCACGGTCATGCTGTGCACGTCGCGGCACCTGACGGACTACGTGCACCGCTTCTCCGAGGGCAAGGTCCGGAGCCGGCTGTGCTACTGCGCAGACTACGGCTACTTCGACCCATGGAAGAAGACAACACTGCATACATATTAATTTTCGGGGCTCTGCGCGGATTTCTTGGATCGGCGCTGGGCCCCCCCTGGCGGCGCTCCGGCGCAGCCCCTGGCGCGCCCCGCGCGCAAGGGAGGGGGGTCCAGCGCCGATCCAAGACATTCGCGCGGACCTCCGAAAGTTTCTGTGGATGCCGTTTTCTTTTGCTCGTGCCCATGCGCCCCAGACGAGTTCCCCCCCGCCCTGTGCCCTGACGGCGACTGCGTCACCCTCATCAGCCCGTGCCCGTCCAAGGGGCTGCCGGTGCTGCTTCGACTGGCCCTGACGCTCCCCACGGTGCGCTTCCTCTGCGTCAGCACCGCGTGGACGAAGACGTTGCACGAGGTGCCCGGACCTCCGGCCTCCCAGGCCCCTTTGCACCCCACCGGGCCCCACCAGGCCACAGGCCACGCCGGGCCCCGGTTTCGGCCCACCAGTTCGGTTCGAATCGATTGACCGGTCCGGTGCCGCCCAGTTCGGCGATAGGGCTTCGGTTCGGCTGCTTCGGCTGCAGGAGCCGCACGTTCATGGCGACCAGTTGGGCGACGCAATAAAAACGGGGTCGTCTGCGCCGAGATTGGCGCGTAAGCCGCCCGCGAAAGGTTGCGCGTAAGCGCCCCCGTCCCCAATGTAGCGTGCCGCGTGGTCATCTCGCGGAAGACCCGTTTTTGATCGTCGCCCAATTGGGTTCAGAGCCGCTGTGCCGACGTTGTGATTTTTTGTAACGTGGACCCCCAGAGGTCTGGGCCCATTCCCGTGGGGCTGGCCGTTCATCCCGAGTCGCTGTTTGACGGCCCTGGGGGCCCGGTGAGGGCCCCCAGAGACGGGAAGCGGCCAACAAAAACCTTGTCGTCGCCTCGTGTTCACGACCGAGGGTGTCTGGGAGGTGCAGCTGTGGGCCCACCCGAACGTTGAGGTCGTCCAGGGCACGGACGACATCGGTTCGATCTACAGGAGGAACTCGTGGGCGGGGAACATGTCTGGGTCCCTGGGCCGCGACCCTGTGGACACGGGGCGTTTGTGTTCGCGGATGCATCGCGCGGAGCGTATCCATGCGATTGCCGATCTTCGGGATCGCGCCCAAGAATCCAGACCGCGAGGGCGTGG
>CAUYUJ010014780.1:218489-220989 GCA_963575745.1 Prorocentrum cordatum
TCGCGCCGCATCATCCGATGCAGCGAGGCCGCGGCTTGATGTGGAGCCCGATTTTCTCCACGCTGACGGCGCCGATGCATCGTTGACGTCGCCGGTGCATCGTCGACGAGGAACGAGTGCTTGTGACGATCTTGGAACTTCTCTCGTGGGTCAGGAGCTTCTTGGATGCCGTTGAGGGGCTCGCGGGATGCCTCTTAGGAGCCTCCTGCAGGGCCTTTGGGGGCATCTGGGGGCCCTTTGGGCCTTCTCTGGGGGCTTCCTGTGGGTCCTTTTGGGCCTTCTTGGGGACCTCTCTGGGGGGCCTCTTCTGAGCCTCCTGGGATGCCTCTTAGGGGCCTCTCTGGGGGGCCTTTTGGGCCTTCTTGGGGGCCTCCTGGGGGCTTGGGGGCCTCTTGGGAGCGTTTGGGCCTCTCGTGGGCGCCTGGACATGTTACTCCCAACGATAACGACGGCGACGACGACGACGGCGACGACTGCGACCAAGACGACGACTACGACGACGACGACGACGACGACGGAGACGAAGACGACGACGACGACGACGACGACGACGACGACGACGACGAAGACGACGACGACGACGACGACGACGACGACGACCACGACGACGACGACGACGACGACGACGACGACGACGACGACGACGACGACGACGACGACGACGACGACGACTACGACGACTACGACGACGACGACGACGACGACGACAACGGCGGCGGCGGCGGCGGCGGCGGCGGCGGCGGCGGCGTCCCCGGAGGTGCTCCGGGGCGTCACGCTGCAGGAGGCCGAGCGGAGCCTGGACCCGCGGCGCGCGGGCCCCGCCGCCGTGGGGGCGCCGGGGGCGGAGGAGGCGGAGCGGGTGAGGCCCGAGGGGGGAAGGAGCGGCATGCGGGCGGGGCCCCCGGGGGGGGCGGCCGAGAGGGGGGCCAAGCCTCGGGGGCGGAAAAGAGGGGGGTGATGACTAGGGGGGGTGGATATCATGGCGGGGGTCATGATCTTGCCGCAGATTTCATGGCGCTTCTTCTTATTTCATTACGTCCCTGGCCCCCCCCGCTGGGCGGCGCACATGCCGCCGGTCATGATTTGCACCCCCCCCTCTTGGACACCCCCCTCTTGGCCGCTCCCGAAAGCCAGGAGGCGCAAGGACAGCTGGGGAGATGTCTTGGCCCCCGCCATGAGGTCCCCCCCCCTCTAGTCTCAGGCCGGGCATGTCCTCCTACGGGCGGCTCGTGGGAAGAAAAAGAAAAGATAGCCACACAGAAGTAAAAGAAAGGGCAGGAGAGCACGAAACAGAAACGTCACCAGACGTTTCCTCCTCTGATAAGAGGAGAAGAACAAACGCCATAAACTTAAACTTTCGGCGCTCCGCACGGATTTTTGGGATCCGCGTCATGGACAAAAATCACGGCGTCGGAGTCTTGGGGGAGGCCCGCAAGAGTTTTGCACAGGCAAATACAAGGTGGGGGGGGGGTCGGTAGCAAATCATGGGAGCCTACTATACGAGTTGAGTTCCGCCTTTAGCGTCGATTAGCGTCGACTGGCGTCCGTCAGCCAGCGTCTAGGAGCCGATGAGATAGCGCCGATTTGGCGCTGGCTAGCGCCGATTTGGCGTCGATCTAGCGCCAATTCGCGTCGATGTAGCGTCGACTAGCGTCGATACGCAAGAGCCGACAAGATGGTACGGGAGGCTCCCGCGAGTTGCCACCGAAGGGGGGAGGGGCGGGCCACGGTGGGGGTTCACGATGGGCCACCGGTGTCGGGGGCCCCGGCTCCCTCCAGGGGGACGTCAGGAGCAGAATCTGGGGGGCGGCCAGGCGGGGGGTGATATGACTAGGGTTAGTTAAGTCGGGCATGCCCCGCTATACAGGAGGAGTGCACTCGAGGACGGTTAACGAGCCGGATCGAGGGAGCAACAGTCCGGTGACGTTTGTTCGTGCTGTTCTGACTAGTTCTGATTCTGGTTTGGCTCTTGCTTATTTTTCTTCCCAGATCCGCCTGCACGAGGACATGCCCGACCTAAGACTAGGGGGGGATCCCCTGGCCGGAGGCCAAGATCTCCCCAGATTTCATGGCGCCTCTTCGTGTTCCAATACGTCCCCAGCCTCCCTCCCCTTTGGGCCGCGCACGTTGCCGCCGTCCATGATTTGCGCCCCCCCTCCTGGACGCCCCCCTCTTGGCCGCTCCCGAGAACGGAGCCCTTGCAGGCACGCTGTTTCGGGAACTTTCGCCGGTCCGCGCAGGATCTGCGCCGGGCCCCCCAAGGCGGCGTCCGGCGTCGACCCCGGCGCGCTCCGCGCGCCAGGGGGGACGGGGGGGGGGGGGCAGCGCCGACCCAAGACGTCCGCGCGGACCTCCGAAGGTGTGCGTCTAAGCATGCCGCTCGTTCTGCCTCCAGAGGCGCACGCACACGTGCATCGCCACGGAGGCGGGGGTAACCAAAAGCTACCAGTACCGCCACTCCCCCGGACCGTTTCTGGGGTGCGCTCTGACCAGGATCTTG
>CAUYUJ010014780.1:227673-245173 GCA_963575745.1 Prorocentrum cordatum
GCACAGGAGCAGCAGCTTAGCTGTTTTAGACCAGGTGCATGCATGCAGCTATGTTTCGTAGATGGGGGGGCACATGGGCTCGTGGTGTGGTCAAGGTTAACGCCCATTTGGACCCCCACGTGGAAAGCTTAGATGCTTCTGAGCGGTAGTGTGTGTCGGCTGGGCAATTCGGTGGCCGACGCTACCGCTCGGGCTGGAGCTGCAATGCACCCGTCTTGGACTGAGAACGAAGAAGCGGAGCTCCAGCGATCAAGTCAAGTTGCGAAACAGGTTTGTGATATTGCGTCCTCGCTTCTCCCACTCTGGCCGCAGCTCGAGCTCATCCGACCCCCTCGTGTCGAGTCTGGTCCCTCGGTCCCGTCTCCTCTTCCTGGCCCCGAGTGGCAGAGATTGGGTGGACGTTTCGTGTGGTTGAGCTGCAACAGATTGAGGGGAGAATCGACGGAGACTGCCCCTGGCGTGTGTACGGAAGTGCACGGCTTGTCTGATTCCGCCTTCCGAGCTCTGAATCACAAGTGCATCCAGCTCGAATGCAGTGACAGTGTACTGCTCACGGCATGCTTCAAGTGTAGATGCTACTCGAGCCACGGACAAATTCGAGGATTGTCCAAGGACTGCAGCGATCACCCAACCTGTCGCATCCAGGACAATTGGAAGCTTCTTGCGAGTGGCGATCATCCTAAGCGTCCTGGGGTTACAGTCGAGAAAGAGCCTTGGGCGATCCTTTAACTTCTTTCCTCGTTGCCACCCTTGCTAAAACAATTCTCCTCCTCCTCCTCCTCCTCCCTCCTCCTCCTCCTCCTCCTCCTCCTCCTCCTCCTCCTCCTCCTCCTCCTCCTCCTCCTCCTCCTCTCCTCCTCCTCCTCCTCCTCCTCCTCCTCCTCCTCCTCCCCCCCCTCCTCCCTCCTCCCTCCCCTCCCTCCACCCTCCCTCCCCCTCCCCTCGCAGGGACGCGGCACCGCAGCGCCGCAGAGCCTCGGCGAGGCCCTGCGGGCGCGCTTGCGGCGCTGCCTGCCCTGGGCCTCCTCGGAGGAGCCCCGCCGGGGAGGGGGGGGGGGCCCTGCGCCTCCGATGGGGCCCAGAGGTCCGAGGATACGGTTCCTGTCCTTGTTCGAGTTCGGGCTCCCGGGCCCGAGCTCGGGCCCGGGAGCCGTGTAACAAAGAAGCGGAGCGGAGCAGGGGGGACGAGGCATCCTCCCCGGGGAAGGGGTCGGGGACCACTCGGGCCGCGGAGGGAGAGAGTCATAGCGCCGGGTGTCTGCTTTCTCCTCCTCCTCCTCCTCCTCCTCCTCCTCCTCCCCCTCCTCCCCCTCCTCCTCCCCCTCCCCCTCCGGGGGCGGGGCCGAGGGAACGTCTTTTTTCTGCTGCGGCACGGCAGAGGCGATCGGCTCGGGCGCTCGAGTTGCGGGGGGGCGCTCGGCAGGCGAAGCGCCCGGGTGCGAGGGGGGGGCGCGCAAGCAGAGGGAGCGGCGGCGGAGGCCTTGGGGGGGGAGGTGGGGGGCACGCACGGCCGAAGGCATGTCGGGATGAGCGCGCCGGTGCGTCCAGCAGGTGGAGGAAGCACAATCATGCATCGGCGAGACGTAAGATTGAGGAGGAGGGGGAGGAGGAGGAGGAGGAGGAGGAGGAGGAGGAGGAGGAGGAGGAGGAGGAGGAGGAGGAGCAGGGGGGAGCAGGGGAGGAGGAGGAGGAGGAGGAGGAGGAGGAGGAGGAGAGGAGGAGCATCAGGACCGGGACAAGATGGAGGAGCGTCAGGTAGAGAAGACGGAGGCGGGGCGCGGAGCGGCATGTGCTTAGAGTGGACAGGTGATGCTTGAAGTATTGGCCCTTCTCGTCCTCCTCTGTTTCGATTACCCGAAAGAGTGATCCTGCGCCGGAGTGACCTTCGGTGCGGGCTCATTGGGTTCCCCGATCGCTGCACGCGAAGCGGTAGCAGCGGCTTGCGCGCTTGGGTTTGGCCCCAACGCGTCCCTATGTTCAGCCGCGCACCACATATCACACTTGCCTGGAGTGACTCTTGCGTGTAGCCGAGTGGATTCCTAAGGCGAGCGGGTTGGCGAGGGGCCCCTGTTCCATGCAGAGTCGGCGCGCCCCGCCACCAAAGCGGGCGGCACCGGCGTCGCTTCCCGGGGGGGGGGGGGGGGCCTTCCCCGATCCCTGGACCTGGCGACCGCGCACCAGATCCATGTGCCCCCAGTCCTTGCGAGCGTGCGCCCGAGAGGGGGGGCCCAGACTCCCGAGAGTGGGGTTGGATGCCTGTTCGTGGGAGCCTGAGACAGCGGCATCGGACTCAGCTTTCCCTGTATGTGGACCGCATTTGGCCATTCCTCCTCCTTTCCGCTCTTCAGGTTATCCCCCTACCCCCTCCTCGTTCTTCTGGCCTCTCTTATGGAAGGGGCGAGTCTGGTCCGAATCCGGCCCACATCCGGTCCCAAACCTTTCCAACTCGCATCCAAATCAAGTCCAAATCGGACAGCCTTGGGGGCCACGCGGGGGGTCCCCGGGAACGGACACGAAGGGGGGGCGCTCTGCGCTGCCGATGGGGAGGCGGAGGGGTCCCAGGCCCCCTTGCGTCCTGGCTGCCCGGATGCGCCCGTGTGGAAAACGCAACACGTACCGAGCTCAGAACGTCAGTGTTGACACGCTGCTTGTGGGCTCGGCACGCGCCTGCAGCCCTGGCGCGTGTCCTCGGATGTGGCCGTGCGGCCGTCCCGCGTCCATGGCCCTGGTGCCGCAGCCTCGGCTGGCCGCGCCGGCGCGCTCGCCGTGAAATCCCCCCGCCCCCCCTCCCTCTGCGCCCTCCGCGGCCGCCCTGCTGTCCCGCGCGGCCCCGTGTATTAGGGCGACGAGATCTATGCATATCCACTGCTCCTGGCCAGGCCAATCCTGGGCCCAGGAGCTGTGTATACGCCCTCCTGGCCTGGCCAGGGAGGCATATACACAGCTCCTGGGCCCAGGATGGGCCTGGCCAGGAGCAGTGGATATGTATAGATCTCGTCGCCCTATGTATCGCATCCGGACAACTCGTGTGTCGAGGGCCCCCCGAGTGCTGCGAGCGCCCGTGCGGATGGCCTGTGCCGTGCTGCGACGGAAAAGTGGTCTCGGCACGTGCTGGGACAAGTCTTAAGTCGGGCCTGTCCCTCTGCAGGGGGGAGATTCAAAGATAGTCCCAGAAATAGTCTGGGGACGATTTTTAAAAATCATTTTTGAGTAGTTTAGTGCATTTGTTGGCTATGTTGAGTTTTCCGTTTGAAATCGGCCTGTAGGGGGACGGGCCAGACTTGAGACAAGTCGCGGCGAACGCATCGCGCCAGACCTACGTGTTCAGTCTACGCAGTCCGTGTCCACATGCTACGGGTCGCGGGTGGCCGAAGGCGCTGCCGAGGCACTTCCTGCCCGGGGTGCACGGCTGATGGACAAGCTCCCTGCTTAGCGTGTCGCCGCAGCGGCCCAGGCGACACCCTGTGCCTTGCAAGCGGATGGCGTGCCGCTCCTCTCCGCGGGACGGGAGGCTGGGCAAAGATCGGGACGTTGACGCTGCGCACCGGGGCAATTGAGGTCGTGAAGAGATCAGACGGACGAGCAGTCGTTGCTTTCGGCACCCAGGCGGCCGTCCAAAAACGACTCTGAATGAAAGCGGGGTCGGGACTTCCTGGTGCCGTGGGCTGAAAAACGCACGTATGTCGGGCGACGTCAGATTGAGGACGGGGCGGCGGCGCTGCGCTCTCCTCCCCGTCCTCCTCCTCCCTCCTCCTCCTCCTTCTCATCCTCCCTCCTCCTCCTCCTTCTCCTCCTCCTCCTCCTCTTCCTGACGTTGTTCCTCCTGACGCGAGGACGCAACGAGTGTAGAACTTATGAGGGACCCTTGCCTCGGTGACGACAGTATTGCATCAATTGTACTGCGTTCGTCTACCAAAGGGTCTTGGGCGCGAATATTGCGTCATGCACGATGATCGTGGCCTCGGGGGCACGAATATAGCATCATTTAGTACTGTTCGTGGCCTGGGGGGTGTGAGCGTTGTGCAATTTACGGGGGACCGTGGCCTCGTGGCGCAAGTATTGTACCTATACGACCACCCTGCGGGTGATAAGGAGGTTGTAGGGGGGTGGGGGGAGGGGGGTGGCTCATGACGACAACTGTGATGAACGTGGTGTTGATGGGCGATGATGGTGTGGATGACGTGGCGTTTTTTTGTTTGTTGTTCCTTCGCTTGGGCGACTTGTGTCGTTCGGTTTGCCGTTGCGCGACGCGGCGCTCAGCCCACGACGTTCCAGTCGACGATGGGTGCACTGGCAGTGCCTGGTGCGTGCGTCCGATGATGCGCAAACATGATGAGCAACCATGATGAGCAACCGGCGGGCAACCGACGGGACAACGTGGGCTACCGCTTGACAAGGCCGGGGGGGAAACATTTGTGTTGGCGGACCCCTAGCGACAGCAGAGTGTTCCTCTCGCTGGCCCACGCAGCTTCGCCTCACCCGCACGCACGGCACGAGCACGAACTCGAAACTCGATTTCCCAGTGAGGGGACTCCGTTACACTGCGATCTCCCCCCCAACCTCCGATAATGTGCAACGGCTTACGGTCTCGAGGTCGCGAACACTGTAATATCTAACGGAGTATGGCTTCGACGGCGCAGATTTAGATTTGTAATACTGTATAAAGGGATCGCTTCCTCGGGTGCGCGAATCTTGCCCAATGTTGGGGGGATCGGGGCTGCGCGGACACCATGTACTCCTACGTGTCCCACGGCCCCGCAGGAAGTCAGACAACCTCGCTTCGGGCGCTTTAAAATTGAACGGTTTTGGGCCTCCCCCCCCCCCCCTCGCGCGGACTCCAGCAGCTTACGTTCGGAAGTAGAGGGTAAGACTAAGACGCGGAATTGGGGCAGGGAGAGGGAGGAGGAGGAGGAGGAGGAGGAGGAGGAGGAGGAGGAGGAGGAGGAGGAGGAGGAGGAGGAGCAGCAAGCCGCCGAAGCCGGGCAGCCTGACGGCCCCACGAGGGGGCCCGCGGATTCTCATACGTTCCCTGGGCCCCCCCCTGGGCCGCGCACGTGCCTCAGGAGGGGAAAAAAACACACAGACACAATTAATCGTCCACTCCCAGAAAATATGGGAAAATATGGGAAGTGGGGGGGAAGACAGAAACCCAGAAAATATGGGAAAATATGGGGAATATATTTATTTGTGTGTATTTATTTGTGTGTCCCAGGACCCCTTTCATATGATCCTGGCATGCAACTCCTGGGAGGTTAGATTCTGCATCATCGCTGGCATTGTCGCGGTCGGTAACCGGCTTAATCCGGCTGGATCTCGCTTCGTCTGGCTTCATCTAGTTTATTCCGGCTGAAGTCCGGTTTGCTTTGGCCTGATTTGGTGAGGTTCCCCCTAATCTTAAGTCGGGCCTGCCCTTCTACAGGAGGAATACATCGTCAGGGCATCTCTGGACTATGTTAAATCTCTCGTTTACAATCGGCCTGTAGGGGGACAGGCCCGACTTTACCCGAATCGGCATCAGTAGCCCACACTCACTCCGACGAAGAATTCCCAGGAGTTGCCTCCGGAATGATCTACGACCCCCCCTCTGAAACGCCCCCCCTCTCTTGGACGCCCCCGACGCTCACCCCCCCCCCTTCCCCTCGCCGAGCTTTCAGTCGGGCCTGTCCCTCTACAAGAGGAACGCCCAAGAGTGGTCAAAAAATTAGCCCGGGGACGATGTTATGACTATTTGTGAGTATTCCGGAGTACTTTTTGGGGGTATGTTTCATTTTTCGTCCAAACTCCGCCTGTAGGGGGACGCGCCCAACCTAAGCCGAGCTCTGCCTCCGCCCCTTGCCCTCCTGCCGCACCGGCCGCGCTCCGCCCAGGGCCCCGCGGCGGCCGACCCCCTGGTGCGGCCTGTGCAGCGGCGCTGGCGGGGACCCGGGGGTCAGAAGCAGGAGAGGAGGGAAAGTCGGCGGTGAGCGAGCGGGGGGAAGTGAGAAGGAGAAGGCCTTTCGAGCTTCGAGCTTCGAGGTGTTCGGGCGCTTTCGTTGGTTCTCAGCAGTTTTCCAGCCTCAGGATGCTTGCCAGCAGCTGCGCCTCGCCGAGGGCGTTCCAGGGGTGCCCGGATCGTCCCGAACGGCCGCCGGAGACCCGAGTTATGAGCCAAAAAACCAAATTCGGCGGCGCGCGAGGGGGGAAGTGAGAAGGAGAAGGCCTTCCGAGACGGCGGCGGGACCTCTCCGAAGCTCTCGCGCCTTCGGCAAAGTTTCTTGTATCTCCAGGGAAGGCCTCGAAAACTTCTCGGAAGGCTGGGGGACTTCCGAGCCGTCTGATAAGATTTTCTCCCTCTCCCTTCCCCCCCGTGCTCGCCGCCGAGAAAGAGGAGGAGCCTCGAGGAGAAGACAGATCACGGTGTAAACTGAAACGTTCCCCCTGGGTTGGCCCTGCGCGCTTGGGAGGGGGGACTCCGTAGCGCGCACGCGACGCAAAGACAGCGCGGCGGAGATCCCGACCATGCCCGAACAGGATTGACCCGCGAGGATCCCGGGCCCGGATTGAGGGCTGAAGGCAGGCTGTCGCTATCTCTCCACGGCGACCTCGGCTGCACGCGAGGGGTTTAAGATGAGGAGGGAAAAGACACAGAAGACACAGTTCATCGCCGATCCCCCGGGGAGATGATACAAATTCTGGGAAGCGGGTGGGGAGAAGACGGAGTCTCAGAAAAGATGGAACAATCTGAGGGACGCCCAGGATTTGTGTCTATTCTTCTCTTGCACAGCTGAATTTTAGAGCTCGGAGCTCATGATTCTCTTGCACAGCTGTGCTCTAGAGCTCGGACATCTTTATTTTCGTCGTGGTTCGTGGTCGTTCGTCCCCCTTGGCCCCTCCCCTGAGCCTGAGCCCCAGCTCCCCTGGGCCACCCACCCTTCCGATGCTTGCTCCGTCCAGGCTTCCCAGGGCAGCCCCCCTGGGCCGCGGACATCCTTATTTTCGTCGTGGTTTGTGGTTCGTCCCCCTCGGCCCCTCCCCTGAGCCTGAGCCCCAGCTCCCCTGAGCCACCCACCCTTGGGAGCCTTCCTCCGTCCAGGCTTCCCAGGGCAGCCCCCCTGGGCCGCGGAACCCTTTATTTTCGTCGTGGCTCGTGGTGGTTCGTCCCCCTCGGCCCCCTTAGCCTGAGCCCCAGCTCCCCTGAGCCACCCACCCTTGGAGCCTTCCTCCGTCCAGGCTTCCCAGGACAGCCCCCCTGGGCCGCGGAACCATTTTTTTGTCGTGGTTCGTGGTGGTTCGTCCCCCGCGACCCGCCCCTGAGCCTGAGCCCCAGCTCCCCTGGGCCACCCCCCCTTGGGAGCCTTCCTCCGTCCTGGCTTCCCAGGGCAGCCCCCTTGGGCCGCGGAATCTTTTATTTTGGCAGTGGTTTCTGGTGGTTCGTCCCTCTGGGCCCCCCCTGGGCCGCGGACATCCTTATTTTCGTCGTGGTTCGTGGTTCGTCGTGGTTCGTCCCCCTCGGCCCCTCCCCTGAGCCTGCGCCCCAACTCCCCTGGGCCACCCCCCCCTTGGGACCCCCCTCCGTCCAGGCTTCCCAGGGCAGCCCCCCTGGGCCGCGGAACTCTTTATTTTCGTCGTGGCTCGTGGTGGTTCGTCCCCCTCGGCCCCCCTCATGAGCCTGAGCCCCAGCTCCCCTGAGCCACACACTCTTGGGAGCCTTCCTCCGTCCAGGCTTCCCAGGGCAGCCCCCCTGGGCCGCGGAACCCTTTATTTTTGTCGTGGTTCGTGCTGGTTCGTCCCCCTCGACCCCCCCCTGAGCCTGAGCCCCAGCTCCCCTGGGCCACCCCCCCTTGGGACCCCCCGTACGTCCAGGCTTCCCAGGGCAGCCCCCCTGGGCCGCGGAACCCTTTACTTTGGCGGTAGTTTATGGTGGTTCGTCCCTCCTTTGTGCAAGAGCCAGGGCACGCGTGCCACTTGTTTTCGTCGTGGTTCGTTCGTTCGTTCGTGGTGGTTCGTCCCTGGCCCTGGCCCCCGCCCCCCCCCCTGGCTCGAGCCCTGGGTCGAGGCCCCAGCCCCCCTGGCCCCGGAGCATCCGCCCCCCAGAGCACCAGCCCCCTTCGCCCCGGAGTTCTTTATTTTCGTCGTGGTTCGTTCGTTCGTGGTGGTTCGTCCCTGGCCCTGGCCCCCAGCCCCCCCTGGCTCGAGCCCTGGGGCGAGCCACTCTGGGGTTCGTGGTTCTTGGTGCCCCCGCCCCAGCCCCCCCTCTGGCCCTGGGTCGGCGCCCCAGCCACCTCGCCTCCCTCCCCCTCTGGCTCGAGCCCTAGGTCGAGGCCCCAGCCCCCCTGGCTCCAGAGCACCAGCCCCCAAGAACCCGCAGCCCATCATTTTTGTCATGGTCCGTGGTTCGTCCCTGGCCCTGGCCCCCACACTAACCCCGCACCCCCTCTGGCCCTGGGTCGAGGCTTCACCCCCTCCTTGGCCCTGGAGCCCCAGCCCCCTGGCAGATGTTCGCCGTGTTTCGTGACTTGTGGGTCGTCCCTGGCCCCCGCCCCAGCCCCCCCCCTCTGGCCCTCAGCCGAAGCCCCAAACCCATCGCCCCCTCCCCGTGGCTCGAGCCATGGATCGAAACCCCAGCCTTCCTGACCCCGGAGCCGCAGCCCTCCTGGCCCCGGAGGCGCCGCCGCCCCGGCGCAACGAGCCGAGGCCCCATTCCTCCTCCTGCACCTCATCCTCCTCCCCCGGCTCGTTTTTAGCTCCCCCCTCCTGTCTTCCCTCCCTTCTGTTCTTCACCATCCCCCTTTGCCTCAGAGAGGAAGCTCCCAATCTGTCCAGACAGACCGGGTCGCGTTTCAACAACTTTCTTAAATGTGACGGGATCTCAGTTTTTTTTATTTTTAAAAAAATGGCAGGACGAGCCCCTTTCCCCAATACCCAGACTTCCTCGTCCTTGTGCTCCTCATCCGCATCCTTCGTCCTTCGTTCGTCCTTCGTTCGTCGTTCGTGCTCCCCCCGGCCTCCCTCCGTCCTTCGACACCTGATTGTGCGCCAGAACCAGGGCATGCGTGCCACTTGTTTGTGTGTTCATGGGTCCCTCTCAGAAGGGTGAAGGACGGCGCGAGGAAGATGAGGGACGATCTGGCCACGCGCAGAGGGGGGTTAGGGGGAGGGGGGAAGGCTTCTTAGAAGTCCCCTGCTTCTCCGAAGGCGTGGGCCTTGTTGTCTGTATATGCAGGACTGACGCCTTCCAAAAAGCAGCCTCCCTCCCTTGCGCGCCGCCAAACGATGATGATGGGGATGACGACGACGAGGGATCACGCAGCACTGCGATGCAACAACTCGTTCGGGAGCGTCCTGGATCACGCCTCGGAGCGCCCCCCGGGCCTCCCCGAACGGCAGCGGCTCCCGATACATCCTCTGAGCTCACCAATTCCTCTAGTGATCCCAGCCTGCCATCGGAGCGCCCCTGATGGAGCAGATACCGCCGCCCTGCGTTTCAGGGGCGGCCTCACCGAGCCCCAGACAACCATCCCCTTCCGTGGCGTCCTCCTCGCCTCGCCCCAAGACGTAGGTATGTGGCCGGAGGGAAGCTTGAAAGGCGAGGAGGACGTCACGGAAGAGGATGGTCTGCGAGGGGTCGGTACGGCTGCGCCTCATGCGTTTTTGGTGGTGAGTTGTGAAGCCATCGAGCAGACGTTGGGAGGCTTGTCGGGGGAAGGAGAAGGCAACGTAAATACCAGAAGAATGACAAAAAGAGAGCGGGGTCGTCTGCACCGACGACCGCGCGTAAGCTGCCCGCGTAAGGTCGCGCGTAAGCGCCCTCGTCTCCAATGTAGCGTGCCTTGCCAGCGGCCCGCGCAAGCCGCCGCGTAAGGTCGCCATGCCATCTCGCGTAAGGCCCGTTACTTTTCGTCGTCGCGCAGATGACGCGAAAGGGTCCCCCGGAGGGCCCGGTAGAGGGCCCCCCAACAGCGGCCAGAGACGTCACGACAAACCTCCGCCCCGAGTTGTCCAAGACGTTGGGAGGCACCGCGTGAAGGGTCTAGGCCACGGTCGACCAGGAGGACCGTTCGCCACGACGGGGGGAAAGAAAAGAGAGAGGGAGAGCGGGAGAGAGAAATGGAGAGAGAGGGAGAGAGGGAGAGAAAAATTGAGAGAGAGAGAGAGAGGGAGGGAGCAACAAGCATCCAGGATTGCCTGTTGGACTGGACCTGTCGGTCACTGCGGGGAGGCGGGGACCGGCCTCCCCGCCGGCCGGCGACAGGGCCCCCTGACGCGAAGAGCTCCTCGTCCTCTTCGGGGCACGCGGGGGCACGCACTCGGAGCGTCTTGCCCAGCTGCAGGACCTCATCGACGTTCAGACCGAGCAGACTGGCAGGAGGAGGAGGAGGAGGAGGAGGAGGAGGAGGAGGAGGAGGAGGAGGAGGAGTGGAGGAGGAGGAGGAGGAGGAGGAGGAGGAGGAGGAGGAGGAGGTGGAGGAAGAGGATGAGTACGAGGAGGCGGAGGAGGAAGAGGAGGGAGAGGGGAGGGGAGGGGAGGGGATGGGAGGGAAGGGGAGGGGAGGGAGGAGAGGAGAGGAGGGAGAGGAGAGGAGAAGAGAGGAGATGAGAGGAGGGATGAGGAGGAGTCGGAGGAGGAGAGAAGGGAGGAGAAGGAGGAGGAGGAGGAGGACGAGTTGGAGCAGAAGGAGAGGAGAGGAGGAGGAGGAGGAAGAGGAGGAGGAGGAGGAGGAGGAGGAGGAGGAGGAGGGGGGGGGGGCGACGAGGATGGGGAAGCGAGGGCGGGTTCCCAAACACCCGATGCCATGTGTTGTTCAATACGCCCCCCCCCCGGAAGTCCCGACGCCGAGATGTTTGGTTGACGGCTCCGAGGCCAGGCGAGGGCCCCCCAGAAAGACCGTCCGTCGTGGTTTTTGTCATGACGCCACGAGGGGGGTTCGGACGGGGAGGCACCGCCTGCGCCGATGGGGTCTGTGTGTGCGTGCGTGTTAGGGGTGTGGGTGTGGGGGGGGTTGCGTGTGTGCGCGCGTGTGTGTGTGGTGTGTGTATGTGTGTATGTGTGTGTGCTTGTGCTTGTGCTTGTGCTTGTGCTTGTGCTTGTGCTTGTGCTTATTGCGCTTGTGTTTGTTTTTGTTTGTGTGTTTATGGGTGTTTGCGTGTGAGTGTGTGTGTGTGTGTGCGTGTGTGCGTGCGTACAGAAGGTTTATTGCCCCTTCTTTGTTTTCGCCGTGTAGTTAGCGACGGATGCGTCCTGCCGCTAGCCCGACCGCAGGCCAAACAAAGTGTGTGGAAAAGGTGGAGGAGGAGGAGGAGGAGGAGGAGGAGGGCGAGGAGGCGGAGGAGGAGGAGGAGGAGGCAGGAGGAGGAGGGGGAGAAGAAGAAAGAGGACGGAGGAAGGAGGAGCAGAGAGTCGGAGAGGGAGGAGAGGGAGGAGAGATGAGAGGGAGGAGAGGGAGAAGAGGGAGGAGGAGGAGGAGGAGAAGCAACGTGGAATCCGCCCAACAAAAGGACGAGGAAGAGGAGGAGGAGGAGGAGGAGCAGGAGGCGGAGGAGGAGGAAGAGGAGGGCGAGAAGGAGGAGGGCGAGGAGAGAGAGGAGGAGGGGGAAGAGGAGGTGCCTGAGGAGGAGGAGGACGACGACGAAGACGAAGACGAGGACGAGAGACGAGGAGGAGGACGAGGAGGAGGGAGAGGGGGAGGACGGGGACGACGAGGACGGGAGCGAGGGCGGTGAGGTACCGCCTGCACCCCCTCGCCGCCGACATCACGTTCTTCGTCCGCCCCGACGCCGGCCTCCGCGGGCGCCAGCCGGGCTTCACCGCCAGCCTGCAGCGCGCACTGGCGGTGCCGCCAGGGGGGGGAGGAGGAGGAGGAGGAGGAGGAGGAGGAGGAGGAGGAGGAGGAGGAGGAGGAGGAGGAGGAGGAGGAGAAGGAGGAGGAGAAGGAGGAGGAGGAATAATGAATGAATGAATAGCTCGTGGAGTCCTGCCGTCACCCCTGTCATACTGCTACAGCACGCTGCGTCAGACGTACGTACAGAGATAGAGGACTCTGAGTCGGGTAGCTTCAGCACCCCCCAGACATCGCAGTACAGCCAGCGCACTCCGCATCGAGGCGGCACTGGCCGTCCTGCACTCCCCGAAACGGGCACGCAGCCCCAGGGAGGCAGGCTCCAAAGGCACGGGGACCCTCACCCAAGCCCACCCCCCGACCTCCGACCCCTCCCCTTGCCTTTGGAGCCAGTCTTAGCTCTAGGGGCGTATATTATCGGAGTGATAGGAAGAGGACCTGGGAGAGGCGCTGCGGCATAGGTGCTCAGAGCGGGACGATTAAGTACCGCTGGCTCCACACTGCCTCGGGCCACGAGCTCACGAAACCGTTCGCTCCCAGAAAACGCCTCCCTGGTCCTGGAAGAAGAAACGAAACAGGAACGTAAAGCCCCCAGCGGGGCCTGCTGGCTTGCTGCGTCCTGAGGAGGCACAGTGGGGGGAGGAAGGATCGCAAGCGGCCCCTGAAGGCCTTCCTCCTCCCCAGGCTCATCCACAATTTCCAATTCTATGTATGTGTCGAATCTACTGGAGCTACCTACAGCTTGTCCCTCATCCCGACCTCCTCCACTAGCTTCTTCTCCAAGGGCCCGCGTGGGGCCGCACCTGCTGGGTGGGCCCCTCCCTCGAACTCCATCATCGCCTCGAGCAGGCGGGGGAGAACGAGACCGATGAGGTCGTGGTGGAAGTGGCATGAGATGATGGCCTTGGCACTCTCCCCTTTCATCGCCTTGAGCACCCTCGCCCTGAAATACGGGATCTCTCTGCCCAGCTTCTGCGCCGTGATGCCCTTGGCGAAGAGCTCCTCCCTCTCGCCCAGCAGCTTGAACGTGGTCTGGTGGAGCGCCCTCGGCACACTGCTTGCCGCGCCCGTGCACGTGCAGGGGCCCGCGATGCCTGCGGTCGACGGGGTGGCCTCCCTTCTCGAGCTTCATCCACTCGGCGCCGTTGTACGGTAGGTTTGCGTCGTGTCGACCGGCGGCGACCCCGCCGCCGACGTTCAAGGTTGAACGCCGCCGGCGACCCAGAGTCGGTCGATGTTGAACGATCGGACGTTGCGGCAGCGGCCGATCGTTCAAGGTTGAACGATCCAGCGCGGTGTCAGGAACCAACGCCGGGGTCGGCACGACACGAACCTGCCGTACTTCATCCCTGCCGCTTTGCCTGCTGCCGCCATGCCCGCCGACACGTCGTACCTGGGGTACAGGGCGCTCTTGACATCGCGGGCCAGGGAGAGTATCACCCTGTCGTTGGCCTTTGAAGCGCCTGCTCCTTTCTCGGCGCGCCTGCGTGACGGCAGGCTCCCCTCGGCTCCTTCGGCAGGACGCTTCACGTCTGCTGTCTGGGCCGTCGAAGGACTGGACCACGAGAGAGGCTCCACGGGCAGCGACGGCGGCACGTTCACGGACATCCGCAACGTATGGGAGCGGCCGAAAGGGAAGGTGTGTGCACAAATGTTCACAGAAATCGTCGAGACTCGAGCCGTCGAACTCGCAAACGGGGCACTGGAAGGAGGTCACGGGGATCAGCTCTTTCAAAGCCGAGGGGCCCACGGTTTGACAATGCCCACGGAACATAGAGGAGGAGGAAGAAGAAGAGGAGGAGGGGGGCGAGGCGGAGGATGAGGAGGAGGAGGAGGAGGAGGAGACTCAGAACGAGGAGGAAGAGGAGGAGGAGCAGGAGGAGGAGGAGGAGGGGGAGGAGGAGGAGGATGAGGAGGAGGAGGAGGAGGAGGAGCAGGAGAGGAGGAGGAGGAGGAGGAGGAGGAGGAGGAGGAGGAAGGGGAGGGAGGAGGAGGAGGAGGACGACGAAGAGGAAGAAGAGGAGGATGATGAGGAGGAGTAGGAGGAGTTGGGGGGCGAGAAAGCGGAAGAGAAGGAGGAGGATGAGATGCAGGTGAGGAGGAGGAGGAGGAAGAAGAGGAGGAGGAGGAGGAGGAGGAGGACGAAGAGGAAGAAGAGGAGGAGAAGGAGGAGGAGGACCAGTGTAAAACCAAGAGTCATCAACGATGTTGGAATTAACCATCTCTCCAAGTTCCCTCGCCATAGGCCCCCACTACGGTTCATTTCCATTGAGGGAACTGCGTCGTTGGAAGACACCCGGTTGAAGATTCTGACGCATGCCAAAGCATTGTTCTCGGGATTCCAACGCCACGTATCAACCTGACTGCTGCGTCTCGACCCATAATCGTGCCAGAGCGCCATTTTTGGGACTTCAGCTCCGCGAATCAACATAACGGCTGCACCCGCGTAATCCTGAATCTCTCCAAAGCACAATTTCTGGTACGTTGATCATGGGAATCCGTGAAGCCCTTGCAGATGTTGAAAACGAATGCGCGCGGCGCTAAGGCGACAGTCACATTTCGAAAAGGAACCGCCCTCAACCCGTGAAGTTCTTACAACATTTGAAAACGAATGTGCGCGGCGCTAAGGCGAGAGCCACATTTTGACAAGGAGTCGCCCTCCATCAGTGGAACTCTGGCATTTTTCATAAAGAACATGATTGTGCGCGGCGCTAAGGCGAGAGCCACATTTTGAAAACGGCCCGCCCTCAGTCCGTGAAGCTCCTTGCAAATTGTTAACACCAATGTGCGCGGCGCTAAGGCGAGAGCCTCATTTTGACAAGGAGCCGCCCCCAATGAAACTCTGACAAATTTTGAAAACGAATGTGCGCGGCGCTAAGGCGAGAGCCACATTTTGAAAGCGACCCGCCGTCAATCCGCGAAACCCTTGCAATGTTTAAAGCTAATGTGCGCGGCGCTAAGGCGAGAGCCACATTTTGAAAACGACCCGCCCTCCATATGTGAAATTGCTGTCGCTGTTTAAGCTTCAGAGTCTTACATGGCGAGTAAGTCTCAGGCGGAACGCCCGGCCCGCACTAAAATCTGGCCTCGGGGTGCGACAGGGAGGAGTTATCTATAAGGAGAAGGAATGGAGGAGGATGTGGAGGAGGAGGAGGAGGGCGAGGAGGCGGAGGAGGAGGAGGAGGAAGAGGAGGAGGACGGCGAGGAGGCGGAGGTTTAGGAGGAGGAGGAGGAGGCAGAGTCCTTGTCAGAATGTGGCTCGGAGGCGCAGCCCACTCGTAGCTTTCATTAACTTTGGAGCTGGAGTTGCATTCACGGCTCTGAAGCACCCATGAAGCCCGGGAAGTCGGAGGTTCACGATCGGGAGCGTGAAGCGAGAACCCGAGATCTTCGCCTCAGGAGACCCCAGGAGGGGTCAAGAGGTCCACAAGAAGCTTGGCGACATATCACCCGTCGACCGGCCGACGAGGGCGGAGGAGGAGAAATGAGGAAGAGGAGGAGGAAACATGGAATGTTGACCTCATGATTTATGACCGCCTTGTTGTCTCGATGCGGTCAGCACTCGACTAGCTAGAACCTAAGCGCGCGCGAGGGTTCTAGTGTGTATATATATATATATAGATAGATATAGATATAGATATCCCTTTATTTGGCGAGGAGAGGGGAGTGGCGGACGGGCACCACGTCATTCGGGCGGGCCGGTGGACGGACGCACAGACAGACGCCAGGAGGGCAAGCGTGGAAGCAAACATGAATGCGCCGAGCCGAGGCCCTGGACACATGTTCTGTGAGGGGTAGGGTCCAAACCAGAGGTTGGTATAAGATAAGGGAGGAAGAAAAAAAAGGACAGAGAAGAAGAGGGCGACAGAGAAGGAGAGAGAGAGAGAGGGAAGGAGGGAAGGACAGAGGGCAAGTGAGAGGAACACAGGGAAAGAGAGAGAGTTGCAGTGAGGGAGGAGCCGTGTGGGAGATAGAAAGAGAGCGAGAGAGAAAGAGAGGGATATTATATATACTATATATGTATAGCATGTATCTATATAAGCCATGAGAAGAGGGAGAGGGAAGCATGATCGCAGAGGGATCGAGACGGAGTAAGGATAACGACTGGAGAGAAGAAACGTGTACAAGTGGCACGTGCGTGCCCAGACTCATACAAGTACAGGTGGAGGATTCGTCTGTGTGTGTGGTGTGCTTGGTTTGTTATATGTGTGGTGTGTGTTGTGTGCGTGCGATGTGTTATGTGTCATGTGTGTGATTTATTTCATATAGGTCATGTGTAATGCGTGCTATGTGTGTTAGGTGTGCTGTGTGTGCGTTGTGTATGTGTGTTGCTTGTGTTGGGTGTGTTGGGTGTGATGCTTGTGTGTGTGCGTGTGTGTGTGCGTGTGTGTGCGCGCGCGTGTTCTCACTAAGCGTTTTCTGTATTTTTTTGGTGTTGTGTGGTTTGTGTGTGTGCTGTGTGTGTGCTGTGTGTGTCTCCTGTGCGTGTTTTGCCAGCGGGCCAACAATAAAGAATCGCTGGCCTTGTCGTGGGCATTTCAAGGAGGTGGGTCCTTGTGGCGAGCGGCGCCCAGGAATTAGACATCAAGGAGGAATCACGTGTCGCCCTCCCCCGTGCGGGGGCCACGCGGGAGGGTGGGTCCACGTTGCGAGCGGCACCCAGGAGTCAAGGGTCGCAATCTCCGTGCTGGGGCCGCGGCGGAGGGCGGGTTCCCGCTGCGAGCGGCACCCGGGAACCAAGATCGCCATTGACTGATCGTACTGGTTACTACGATTGTATTCGTTTGATCACTTCGACTACGATCTACTACAAGTTCAAACAACAATTACTTATTGTTATTCTCAACAACTGCCAACTCGCATTCCCATATTGCTCTGATGAGTACTACGGCTAGTACAGTTAGTTGTCCGACGACTACTACTACGACTACGACTAGCACTATTGCTATTATTTCTACCACGACTGCTACTACTACGACCACTACTACGACGACGACTACCATTATATTTATTTCTACTGCTGCTACGGCTACTACCACTACTCTCACACCTACTCCTACGAGTACTACTTCCACCACCACCACCACCACCACCAAAACCACCACCACCACCACCACCACCACCACCACCACTACTACTAATACTACTACTACTACTACTACTACTACTACTAGTACTACTACTACTACTACTAGTACTACTGCTACTACTACTACTACTACTACTACTACTACTACTACTACCTACTACCTACTACCTACTACCTACTACCTACTACCTACTACCTACTACCTACTACCTACTACCTACTACCTACTACCTACTACCTACTACTACTACTACTACTACTACTACTACTACTACTACTACTACTACTACTTCTACTACTACTACTACTTCTACTACTACTACTACGACTACTACGACTACTACTACTACTACTACTACTACTACTACTACTACTACTGCTACTACTACTACTACTACTACTACTACTATAATACTACTATTCTTACTACTACTATTATTATTATTACTACTACTACTACTACCACTAGTACTAGTACTAGTACTACTACTACTACTACTACTACTACTACTACTTTTACGACTAGTACTGCTGCTGCTACTACTACTACTACTACTACTACTACTACTAGGGGTGACCGGCTCCTGGGTGCGAG
>CAUYUJ010014780.1:250173-290173 GCA_963575745.1 Prorocentrum cordatum
ATCGGGTTTGCTCGCAGGCAGGAAGGCGACGAGAATTCAGGGATCCTGTTTTTCGGACCAGAATTTGGTTTGTAACCCGCTCCTTTTGTGAAGCCGTACGCAACACAATAGTTCAAATGAGGGCCCCGACGGGCACAGTCCAGGAATACGAATCTATGACCTTAGGCAGGCCCACCCCCCTCCTTAGTTTGCGTGGTGTGTATGCGTTCTGTGTGCATTATGTATGTATGAGTTGTTCGTCGGGGCTCGATGTTGGGAGGAAGTCTCAGGCGGAGCTGCCTTTGTCTAAGCATCGCCGTTGAAAGGGGATCGATGCTTGGAAGATGTCCCAGGCGAAATTGCAACGTTCGAAGAATAAGGCTCCAAAGCATTGAACTCCAACGTGTGTTTGAATGCTGTCTTTAACCATAGTTGAAAACAGACTGTACGTTCGGACCGTGACGTCGCTGTTTGCGTGATGGGCGCGTTCGTGATTCCTCCGTATGATGAGGATGTCCCGAGCGAAACGGCCAAACAATCAAATGCGGCTTCACAGTTCGTCGGCTCTGAGCTTGACTCCGCTGGAGAGGTGCGTATGATGAGATGTACAGATGTAGAGATGGAGAGCGAATTAGACAGAGAGAGAGAGAGAGGAGAAGGACAAGAGGCGAGGAAGTGAGAAATAGCGTGCCTCACAGGTGAGCCACTATGCCATGGCGGCCAGCGCGGAGGACACCATCTCTACTCTTTTGTTGTGGGCTGGTGATGCCGCCGAGGTTTCCACTCTGTGTGGCAGGCACTTCAAATGAGAAGCCAGCCTGTCAGCAAGACGCTCCACGAAAGCTTCGGTTCGCCCGACGGTCCTGGGGGATCGAAGAGGCCCTGGGGCACCTCAGGAAACTCAAGGCTCGATGGCAAACGTGCCCCACGATTTCTTACAGCAGTAGTTCGTATCATTTGTGCCTCCTGTATGTTGCAGACCTTGTGTCCGACATCCCCATGGAAGCTCGTGCAGCATGTCCAGAAAAGGCAGGTTCCCGAAGCACGGAGCGCACTTCCTTCCAAAGGCCGCGCCCCGTCTCGGCAACGAGCGCCTCCCAGGCATCGAGAGCTGCTGTGAGGAGAAGGGCGTGGGTATGCCTCCAGGCCGCTCAAACAGGGCTCGACCTAAACGGTGTTTCGGCGATTTCGTGGACGGTTGTCGTTTTGACTTCGTTTTGCAGCGAAGGCCGAACGAAGACAAAACGAGGTAAAGCGAAAACAAGATGACCAGACAAAGACTGTTTGGGTCGAGCCCTGCGCTCAAATTGGGTCCGAGCAGATGGGGGTCGGAGGATCGCTCCGCATCGCCCATGCATCGGCGGTGCGGCTCGATTCGCAGCCGGGTTTTCTCCATGACGGCGTCGCCGATGCATCAGCGATGCGGCGCCGTCCTCCGACCCCACCCGCTCGGACCCCATTCGAACGGCCTCCAATGCCCGACACTGGCCCAGCGCAATCCAGCCGGTCCCCATCCTCACTAGGGGCCAATGCCATGCCGGTGGGGATAATTAGGGATCGGCGAAGCGGTGTTCAGCGGCTTGGCGTGCCAGCGGCAGGAGAAGGCTCGGCTTCCCAAGAGGGTAGAGAGCCGGGCGCGGCTCGAGGCTCCCAGAGGTCCCCGGAGTTCGACCGCGGGCCCACAGGAGGCCGCCCAGGAGATCCCTGGAGGGCCTCCTCCCAGAGGCGATCGGGAGGCAACAGGAAAAGCGTCCAGACGCCATGATCCCTGCCTTCCCCAGGCCGCCGCCGATCTCCTCTTCTGGCCCACCTGGGCGCTCTTCTTCGCCCCTGGCGCACGTTCTACCGCACCCCGGGGGGCCATCAGAAAGGGACCCCGGGGCGAATCGCTGGCCCCAGGGACGGGGTCGCGAGCCGCCGTGTGAAGGTCGCCACGGCCGAGCGTGCGCGCGCTGTCGTTGCCTGCGCCGTGCTCGCCGCAGGCTGGCTCGAGGCAGGACCCGCCGCAGTGTCGTAGGCGCTGGGCGGAGCGCCATCACACCCGCTCGAGCTGCCTGGCTCTGGCAGAGTGCTGAAGCCCTGAGATCCGGTGTAGCGAAGCAAAAAGTACAACATCTTAAAAAGTCACGCCCGGAGCCCCAGACCCCATCTTTCTGCGTCGCTTCTCGAGCCGGCTCGATCTGTGAGGGGCCCCACGTGGCCCGAAATATTGCGCGAAAGCGCCCGGCTCGCAAGAATGGAGCCGCCAGGACCTCAGGGAAGTGCGCGCCGCCAAGGAAGGCCAGGGCTCCTTCGACGCCCCCGAGTCGGCGCCAAGCCTTAAGGCGGGCCTGTCCCTCTACAGGAGGAATATTCCAAAATTATCAAAAATAGTATGGGGACGACCTTCCGACTATTTTTCTGCATGTTTGGAATATTCAATTCGGCATGAACGAAATGGGTACGGAAAGAATGGGTACAATGTCCAACAGCTGTTCCCGTTCAGTTTGAACAGGACTCGCTGTCCGCGCCGCCGCGGCCTGTGTCTATTCGAGACAGAAGGGCGCCTGCCCAACATCGGCCGCCGTTGGTTTGGGACAGCATTTGTTGTTGGGCATTGTACCAAGTTGTTCCGTACCCATTTCGGGCGTCCAAATGAACTTTCGCTCAAAATCCGCCTGTAGAGAGGCGGAAGCGGAGGGGGAGGAGGAGAAGGAGGGGAAGAGGAGGAGGAGGAGGAGGAGGAGGAGGAGGAGGTGGAGGAGGAGGAGGAGGAGGGGAGGAGGAGGAGGAGGAGGAGGAGGAGGAGGGGGAGGAGGAGGAGGAGGAGGAGGGAGGCGTAGGAGGAGGAGGAGGGAGGAGGGAGGAGGAGGAGGAGGGGTAGGAGGAGGTAGGAGGAGGTAGGAGGAGGAGGAGGAGGAGGAGGAGGAGGAGGAGGAGGAGCGGAGGCGGAGGCGGAGGCGGAGGCGGAGGCGGAGGCGGAGGCGGAGGCGGAGGCGGAGGGAGGCGGAGGCGGAGCGGAGGCGGAGGCGGAGGCGGAGGCGGAGGCGGAGGCGGAGGCGGAGGCGGAGGCGGAGGCGGAGGAGGAGGAGGAGGAGGAGGAGGAGGAGGAGGAGGAGGAGGAGGAGGAGGAGGGGGAGGGGGAGGAGGTAGGAGGACATGCCCGACCCAACGCTAAAGCCCTGCCCCCCGCCGGCGGTGCCATGCTGCGGGCCCTTGCCGCCGCCGCGCCCCTGCTCGTGCCGGCCGGCGCCCGGACGTGGCACGTGCGGGCGTCCGACCCGGCCGCCTCGGACAGCGGGCCCGGCAGCGTAGAGGACGGGGGCCGTCGGGGCGCAAGGCAAGATCGGCGGCGAGCGAGGGGGGGAAGGTTCGAGGCTTGAACTTCGAGGCTCGAGGTTTTCGGGCGCTTTCGTTGGTTCTCGGCGGCGTTCCAGCCTCGGGTTGCTTGCCAGCAGCTGCGCCTCGCCGAGGGCGTTCCGGGAGTGCCCGGATCGTCCCGAACGGCCGCCGAAGACCCGAGTTATTAGCCAAAAGCCAAATTCGGCGGCGCGCGAAGGGGGAAGTGAGAAGGAGAAGGCCTTCTCAGAAGGCGGCGGGGCCTTCTAAGAAGTTTTCTGCGTCTTCTGGGGTGGCTTCGAAAGCTTCTCAGAAGGTTGCGGAGCTTCCGAGCCTTCTGAGAAGGCCCGCCCCTCCTCACTTCCCTCCCGGGCGCGCCGCCTACACGAGGCGGGGGCCAATGCAAACGGGAGCTCAGTCGGAGCGCCGGATGTTGCAGGATCCTGCAGCGCCAGGGGTGCAGGGGCGCACTGACCCGGTTTTTTGGGTGCAGGATCCTGCAGGAGTTTGCAGGATCCTGCACGACAGCCTGGCGGGCTCAGGTCTGGGTCGACCCGGGTCAGTAGAGATCCCCGAGACAGGGGCCGACCAGCAGCACAGGGGGGTAAGGCACCGATGCCGCTGCTCGTCCTGCAGAGCTCTCGTCGCCACGGCTGGATGCTCCTCGAGCGTCTCGTCGGGACGTGCCCTGGGCGAGGTCCGGGGAGCAGCGGCACGCGAGGGCGCCCGACCCGGCCGCCTCGGTCGCTCAGCCCGGCAGCGCAGAGGACGAGGGCCGAGCATCCGCAAGGGAGGATAACCCAGGCATGCTCGCGCCGTCAGAGAAATCTCACGACGGAAGGCTTCGGTAGCAAATCATGGGAGCCCTGTGCCCGCTCCTGATTCCGTCTTTAGCGTCGGCTCGCGTCCATTAGCGTCTGGTATAGAATCATTGAGGTAGCGCCGATTTGGCGGCGGCTAGCGTCGATCAGCGTCGATGTAGCGTCCATTAGCCTCGATTTAGCGTCGATTAGCGTCGATTCGCAAGAGCGGACAGGATGGTATGGATGGGAGTCCCCCATGAGGTGCCACCGAAGAAGCTGTTTGGACGTGCCCTGGGCGAGGTCCAGGGAGTTGCGAGCGGCACGTGAGGGCGTCCGCACCGCGCGCAGGGGACGCCGGGCCCGGGAGCGCAGAGGGCCCGGGCCGATTCCACCAATCGGCTACACGAAAGGGTGGCCTTGCGCCAGAGGGACCCTCTGGCGCGGGCACGCTGGGGCCCCGGGATGGCGGAGAGGGGTGCGATTCGGGAGCCTCGAGACGGGGGTCAGTGCAGACGGGGGTCAGCCAGAGCGCCCCGACCTTGCAGGATCCTGCAGGGCCAGGGTCGCATTGACCCGGGTTTGGGTGCAGGATCCTGCAGGATCTTGCAGAATCCTTCGCATTGACCCGGGTTTGGGTGCAGGATCTTGCAGGATCTTGCAGGATTCTGCAAGGCCTGACTGACCCGGGTCTGGATTGACCCGGGTCAGAGGACCCCCGAGCGATGGCAGCGGCTTGCGCGCCCCCCCAGCCGCACACCAGAAGTCTCTCTTGCCCAGGGTCGCTCCTTGCGTGCAGCCGGACCAGGGGCGGCGTTAAGGGCTTGGAGCCCGCCGGGGGTCTGAGGTGGCCCAGCACTGGTCAAGGTTCGAAGGGAAGAGGTTCAGGTTCGAGGGGAAGAGGTTAAGGTTCGAGGGGGGGGAAGAGGTGGCCAAGCTCGACTGGCGACGGGCCGCTAGAATGTCCGAGTTTCCCAGGTTGTGTGCTGAGCCAAGTGTATAACGACATTACGCTCGCCCTACCTTAAAGTGCAGGCCCAGATCTCCGACGATCTGATCTTGTCCGTCCAGTTGTTCGTTCGTCGATTGCGCCCCCTTGGGGCCCAGCATCGGGTCCAGGGACCATCGAAAAGGGATCCCAGATGGAAAACTGCACCGATGGTATCGGAGGATGTTCGGAGCCCCCGCTGGGCCCTATACGAGCAATCGAAAATGGCTCAGGATGAAAAGCCGGTCCAGGGGAAGTGGTCCAGACGTCAGGGGGGTCCGTGTCGAGACAAAGTCACGACGTCGTAGGTCTGGTGATAGAGGCCAACCGCACTCAGGAGCGGCCCCCTCCTTGTCCCGAGTGACTACACCATTTGGTGCGTGCCCACTGGGCGAGCTTATCGATTTCCAGGGGTCGTGTCCAGCTTCGGGGTGCTTTTTTCAGCAGCTGCGCCTCGTGAAGAGCGTTCCTCAGGCACCCGAATCCTCCCGAGCGGCCGCTGGAGCTTCGTTCTGGCCCGAGATCCACCAGGAGCCCAGGCACCCCCAGCGTGGGACCACTGGGGTCCCCCTGATCGCTGCGCGCGATACGACAGCAGCGGCTTGCTCGCCCGGGTTCCCCCCCACGGCGCTGCTGCGCCCCCCCCGGGAAGCGCCCGCCAGGCGGTGGTGGCTCTTCTTGCCTGGGGTAAGTCGTTGAGCGCAGCCGAGCAGCAGCGAAGGTCAGCCGGAGCACGTCGAACTTCCGGGGAGCCGCGCGGATTGCCTGGGTCGGCGCCGGACCTCCTCCCGACGGCGCCTTCTGTCTGGACGCCCGAAATGGGTACGGAAAGAATGGGCACGATGCCCAACAGCAGTTCCTGTTCATTTTGAACAGGATTCGCTGTCCACGCCGCCGCGGCCTGTGTCTCTTCGAGACAGAAGGCCGCCTGCCCAACAGCGGCCGCTGTTGGTTTGGGACAGCATTTGTTGTGGGGCATTGTGCCCATTCTTTCCGTGCCCATTTCGGGCGTCCAGATTCTGGCGCGCCTGGCGCTCCTGGGGGGCCGGGAGGGTGCCAGGAGGGGGTTCTGGGGCAGACGGGGGTTGGGCCGACCCTCCGCGTTGGCACGCCAGTCGTTGAAAATACAGTCTCAACCCGCACAGGAAGGATGGGCAATGTTCCCAAGGGTACCCCTGCATCCTTGCCTCCAGGTTCCATCCTTGGCCACTTTCGTTGGCCGCGCCCCGCTCGAAAAGCCTCGAAACGGCATTCCAAGGTCCTTGCATCTTTTTCGGGCGTCCTTATGATACGGGTTGACTGTAGGTATTTCCTTTTGGACTCCCAGATCCCAGTTTACTTCGAGCGCTTTCCTCCTTCAAGACTCGACATGCTTTCTGCGGTGCTGTGTGGTGCTCTGGGAGGGCCTGGGCCCAATCCACTGTAGCCGCCTTCTGCTTCATGTTTATACCTGCTTCTTCCGACCGACGTGTAACCTTCGAGAGCCCCCGAAAACCCTCCGGGAAGGGTTCCGGGAGGCTTTTCGGAGGGTTTCGGAAGGGCGGTCATAGTCTTGGGGGGAAGCCAGTCCCCAGGGAACCCTTGGGTTTCTGAGTGCAGCCCCCTCCCCAGCCCTCGGAGAAGGGGTCCAACGCAAGGGGAGGGTCCAGCCCCTCCGCCCTGACACCCTCGGGAGCCCTCCGTCGTGGGGACGAGGGTGGCGCCGACCCCAAGACCCCCGCGCGGACCCGCAGAAGCTCGTGCCTGCGCCGCTTTCCTGGTGCCTGGCGTCGCCCGGGCGTGTGCGTTTTTTGTCCAGGCAGGGGCCATCGAGGAGCATACTTCTGCTCACCTCGCGACACAAAAAGTGCACGCACGAAACGGAACAATGCATTGGGCGTCCGAGCGAAGCCGAGGAAGCGTAGACGTGGATCAGGGCGCGTGGGATGGCAACAGGTTTCGCTTCCGTGCAAGATCGGCGCGCTCCGTCGCGCGCTCCGTCGCCAAACGCGGCGTCATTGGCCTCATAGTTCGGGGACAGCTCCCCACGATCCGGAGGCCCCGACCTCCGACGTCATCATTGTTTCATGACGTGGGCCCCCAGCGATCTGGACCCCTTTCCGGCGACCTGCTTTCCATCCTAAGCCGTTTTTGACGTCCCGGGGACCCGGCAAGGGCCCCTTGGAGGCCAAAAGTAGTAACAAACTGGCCGTCGCGATGCTGTCACGACGCGAGGGGGTCTGCTTGGATGACCGCGGAGGTTGCTAAGGCAAGTTGTACCTGGCCTAACCTAGCTTACGAGTGGGCTTCAAGTGCCTTTCGCGGTTTACAGGAGTGGGCGGAGCACACTTGCTGGAGTTCTGAGGGGGGTCCAGCGCGGATCCAAGAAATCCGCGCGGAGCGCCAAAGGTTTCTGTTTATGCCGATTTTCTTCTTCTAGATCCGTATATTCCTCTTCCTACAGTTTTACAAGCCCGGGCGGGGGGAACACCCGTCCCCCCCCCCAAAACCGGACTCCCGGGACCTGGGGCTTTGGGGCCCTCCGGACGGGCCTCGAAGCGGCCACCAGGCCTCGCAAGGCGTTTTGCCAAGCCTTCCCAGCACACTTAGGGCGATCAGGGGGGTCATCGGAGACGTCCCAGAGACCCCCAAGACAGCAGAAGAGCGCTCTAAGAGTGACCGACGAGACCTCAAGATGGCCCAAGAGGCCTCCAGGACGGCCCCAAAGAGGCCTCAAAGAGCACTCCCAAGAAGGCCACCCGAGGCAAAAATCATTGATTTTCTGTTGGTTTTTGGTGAAGTCTGCGGTTCTCCTCTATTCGGCTTCCCGACGCTCCAAGACGGCGGTCTTCTGGGCGTTCGAAGCCGCCTGGGGGGCTCCCAAATCGCCCCACAACCATCCGAAAGGGCTTCCAGGCAGTCCAAGAGAGCCCCAAAACGGCACAACACGGGTCCAAGATGGCCCTCAAAGAGCCCCCTGGCGGCCCAAGATGGCCCAATGCCACCCCCGAAGAATTCCAAATCGTGATTCGGTCGTTCAGGGAGACGGCGGTTGGAGGCAGGGTGGCCCGAGGAAGCCCCCGGAGGCCCCCATAATACGCCCAGGAGGCCTCCAGAAGGCCTTAAGAAAGCCCGAAACAATTTTTGTGAGGCTCCTAGAGGCTCTCCAAGGAGGAGCCTCCGCAAAAAAGAGCTGAGGAGGATGGGGAGAATGCGCAGGGTATGGCGAAAATTGGAACAATAAGCATGGAGGAAGGATAACGAATAACATCATTATAGCGGCGATGCCGGAAAAGGTAACCAGGAGGTATCGCTAAATTGTCGGCTTGACCTTCCTGCCATTCCGCCTGCATACCAAACTTCAAGGACCAAGATGCATGGCGCGAAGCGCCTTTGCAGTTGCAGTCTTGTGTGTATGTATATATATATATATATATATATATATATATATATATATATATAAGTTTTGCCCCTCGTGAGGAGCCTTTCCGCTCGATCTTGCCCGCGTCGCTGCAGGCCGCGCCGGGCGACACCGTGCTCGTGGGGGGGGGCGTCTACCGCGAGCGGGTGGCCCCCGCGCGCGGTGGCGAGCCCGGCCGCCCGATCACCTACGCGGGGGCCCCGGGCGAGGACGTGGTGATCAGGGGCTCGGAGGTTCGGGGGGGGGGAGGGGTGAGGGAGCAGGAGGGAGGAGGAGGACCGAAGAAGGAAGAACGCCACAAGCAGAAACTTTTGGCGCTCCGCGCGGATTCCTTGGATCCGCGCTGGGCCACTCCCCCGTGGCGCCCCCGGCGCCGCCCCTGGCGCGCTCCGCGCGCCAGGGAGGGGGTCCATTGCAGATCCAAGAAATCCGCGCGGAGCGCCAAAGGTTTCTGTGTATGGTGTTTCGTGTTTTCTAGATGAGGAGATAGGAGGGAGGATGAGGAGGGGGGAGGAGGACCGAGGAGGAATCCTTCTCCTCGTCCTCCTCTTCGTCATCCTCCTCCTCCTCCTGCTCCTCCTCCTCCTCCTCATCCTCCTCCTCCTCCTCATCCTCCTCATCCTCCTAGGTTGCCGCGGGAATGCTCCACAGGGGTTCCAACCCGCCAGAAGGGCACGCAGTGCCGCCCTACACAACCTCAGGGCCTGCGATCCCCCTCCCGAGGCCAGGAAGGGGCGAGGGCCTGGTCGCACACAGCCCCGAGTATCGAATACATACCATGCGTTGCTTTATGCCGCCATGTTTTTCCCGTGCGTGACCGTAGCAAGCAGCAGCCTGAAGAGACGCCAGGAAGTTCGATAGGCGCCTGAGCGACACGCGCAAAAGGCCAGCATTCCGACTGCTGATGGGATCTCACATTCTTGTCATTATGTTGGACAGGCCGCCTCAGTTGGGGACGTCCGTGCCCCATCCCCTGGACGGGAGGCGTACAGCGAAGGGCCACAGTTGCAGTGTTCAGCAAATGGGCACAACGAAATTCACGAAGAACGGAACAGATGAGGAGGAGGAGGAGGAGGAGGAGGAGGAGGATGGGGAGGAGGAGGATGGGGAGGAGGAGGAGGAGGAGGAGGAGGAGGAGGACAATAGTAAGCAAACGGGTGCCGAGCAGATCTGAGTCGAAGGTCAACATGGAGAGCAGCAGGCTGATAGATGGCCTTCTCGCGAACCTTTAGAACAGGCTGGTGAATTATACGCAGAGGTGGACGTGGCGGCTCGAGGTCTTTGATGCGCCCCCGACGGACTGGAGACCACGACGGACATCCGCGGTGCCCGACACGAAATAAGAATTTAATGGTTGGGCATCGCAGCAACACTCAGGATTCAGAAATGTTGCTTTCGCAGACAACCCCATGATGGGGGAACGCATCACCCTAGAAACTGGGCAGTTTGAAGAAGCAACTGCGCTGAAGAGAGTTCACGACACAAATGAACTGGATGTACATTCGCTCAACACTTTAAATAATATCGAGTGGCCTTCGGCCTATCCCGCCACCGCGCCTGGGTTATAGGTTAGAGGCCTCTTGGATGTTCGTTTGGATATCGTGGGAGGCCTCTCGGGGGCCTCTGAAGGCATTTGTTTGAGCCTCTTGGATGCCTCGTGGGGCCTCTAGGGTGCATGTTGGGCTCTCTTGGGGGCATGGTGAGGCCTCCTGGGGGCCTTTTGGGGCGGAAGGCTCTAATTGTCAATTGTCGGTTCGTGTTCCCCCTCTTGGGCCCCTCTGGGAACCGTCTGTGGGCCTTCTTGGGCCTTCTTGGGCTCTTGGGCCGTCTTAGGGCGGTCTTGGGGGCCTCTGGGGCCATCCTGGAGCGTGGGAAGCGCGAAAACGCGAGAACGCGAAAATCAGAGAACAACACAAGGACACTCCATGATTGTTGCCGCTTTGGGCCCTCTTGGGGGTCCTCTTGGAGCGCTCTTGGCGCTTCCTTTGGGGCCTCTTAGGCCGTTTTGGGGCCATCTTGGGCGTCTTGGAGCGCTCCCGGGCTGTCGTGGAAATCTCTTGAGCGCTTCGTGGGCCCCTCTGGGCCCGTCTTGGGCACCCCCGGCCCCTGGGAAAGTAACTCGAGGCAGCCCAGGAGCGCTCGGGAGCGCCCAGGAACTTTGAGAATCTGGGGCCCCAGCCCTCAGAAGACTATGATCCTTTAGCCCACAGCACAGAGAATAGAGAATACATGAGAGCCTGGGGGTAACTCCACTTCGTGCCTCGAGGCACGGTGGCGGATGTATAGGTGCTGAGTTGCCAGAGAATCAGTGGAGCAAGCCTGACAGCATGTTCGACGCCTTGCAACATGCATGCCACATCCACGCAGTTGCTCAGAAACCCCGTCGCTCCCGAATGGCCAGCTACTGGACAAGAACTACGACTTACGTACACAGTGGGAAACATTGGCACAGTGTCAGACGTGATGTCGGCATTTAACTTCCAAGGTGCAGATGAAGAAGGGCTTGATGCTTTTGGAAGTTGGGTGAATATTCCTTGGCATTCTACTCAATCCCGCATTGACCTAAATGGTGTGGGATACGCTCAGACACCCATGTGTTTCGAGTCCGCATTTGGAGAGTTGGGGGGTGGTGGGGGATGTTGGCCATGTTGGGGGGGGGAATTCGCGACCCTGCAAGTTTGCCAGCTCCCAGGTCCCACTGCCAAGTCCCTAGCTTCGGAAGCGTAGAGCCCTCTGTCGGCGCTTCCCTGCCAAGCAGGGCGCCCAGACCCGCCCCGCGAATTATTCGACAGCTCGAGCGACCCCAGGCCCAGTATGCATCTTACGTCGCAGTGAGCACTGTTAATCCCCGCTGCTGCAGCCGCCGCTGCCGCTGTTAGGGGATATCCCCATTCAGCGCTTTTACATTTATATTTGACCGTCTCCTCGTCCTCCTCCTCCTCCACCATCCCTTTTTCCTTACAGCTAACTCCTTGTCGCACCTCAAGACGTGTCAGTAGGGCAGGTCAGGCGTTTCGCCTGAGTCTTCCCCACCATGTATGATCTTTACGGACGGAGCTTCTAACATACAGGAGCTTCACGGACGGAGGAATGGCCGTGTGTCAAATGCGGTTCTCGCTTAGACGCCGCGCAGATTCGTTTTAGAAGTTCGCAAGGGTTTCATGGATGTGGGGCAGGTCGTGTTCACAATGTGGCTCTCGCTTCCGCGCGGCGCACATTCGTTTCAAAAGGTTACACGAGTTTCACGGGTGGAGGGTGGTACCTTTTCAAGATGTCGTGCTTTAGCCCCCGCATTCCTATTTTAAGAGCGCGCAGCAGTTTCAAGGATTGTTATGGTTGACTTCATAGAATTTGTTTTCTGGCGCGCTGTAGTGCTGTCAGGGAGCGACAGTCACGCTGAGTCGCGGTGATGAAGTCCCAGGTGACAAAGCACGGTCCAGGGCCGTTAGGACGCAACGGTAGCGTTGGTTCACGGCGCTGAAGTCCCGGAAATGGAGGTCTGGCACGGATCAGGGTTGCCAGACGGTTGTGCTCCAACGGCGTTTTTTTTCTGCAGCGACAATGTACCCGAGTAGGGACTTATCAAGGAAGTTTGGAGGGAGGACTGATTGCATCATCGTGGATGAGTCTTGGGTTTGCACTGGTCCTCCTCCCATCGCCCCCTCCTCCTCATCACGTCTTCAGCATCAGTCCCTCCTCTCTCCTCTTCCATCCTATCCTCGTCCCTTCTCCCTCTTCCTGCCTCTATCCCTCCCTCTCCCCGCGCCTGGCCCTCCGCCCGGCAGGGGGCCAATCCCAGACCCCCTCGCGTCGTGACGAGAGGAAGTCGCGACGGCAGGCGTTCGGCCATTTCATCGGCCTCTCGGGGCCCTCGCCGGGCCCCAGGGCCCTCGGGACACGGCTCAGGACGCGACACCCGCCCCCCCCAGAGAGGGCATCCGCCTTCCGTGGAGGTGCTCGTTGCGGGCAAAAGCGCGACGTCGGCGGCCTGGGGAGGTCACGCTGCACGCTTGGGGGGCCTCGCCTGTCGCGCAAATAGATGTGATTTCTCGTGCCCGACGCGGGCTCGGTGCGGACTCGACGCGGTTTCGGCACGGAGTCAGCCCGGATTCGACACGGATTCGACCCGTCCGACGTCGATTCGACATGGATTCTACACGGATAGGGGCGCGACGGGACCCACGAGGTCACCCGAAGATGCACAACAGATTCGGCAGTCTGGGGCAGAGGTTGTTCCGCCTCGGGATGCTTTTCATCAGTTGCGCCGACCCTTCAAAGTCTACCGGCAATGTATCGCCGATTCCAGGTCGATTTTCCCCCCTAGGCTCGTCCCCCTGTCGATGCCCCTCAGGGTGGCCGACTGGAAGAGGTTCGCAGAGGGAGAGGAGGAGAAGGAGGAGGAGGAGGAGGAGGAGGAAGAGAAGGAGGAGGAGGAGGAAGAGGAGGAGGAGGAGGAGGAGGAAGAGGAGAGGAGGAGGAGGAGGGAGGAGGAGGAGGAGGAGGAGGAGGAGGAGGGGAGGAGGTGGAGGAGGAGAGGGGGAGGAGGAGGAGGAGGAGGAGGAGGAGGGAGGGAGGAGGGCGGAGGGGGGAGGGAGGAGGGGCGGGGGGAGGAGGAGGGAGGGGGAGGAGGGAGGAGGGAGGAGGGCGGAGGGAGGAGGGAGGAGGGAGGAGGGAGGAGGGAGGAGAGGAGGAGGGAGGAGGGAGGAGGAGGAGGGAGGGGAGGAGGGAGGAGGGAGGAGGAGGAGGAGGGAGGAGGGAGGGAGAGGAGGGGAGGAGGAGGAAGAGGAGGAGGAGCAGGAGGAGGAGGAGGAGGAGGAGGAGGAGGAGGAGAGGTTGTTCCGGCCTGGGATGCTTTCAAGCAGCCTCGCCTCGTCGAGAGCCTTCCGGGGCCGCGCCGCCGCCAGAGGCCCCACCTGCGGCCCAAGCGAGTCCAGGTCCTGAAGGTCGAGGCCATGGCGGCCATCCCCAGCGTTTCGGGCCCCTTCTGGGCCTCCCGGGGGGCTTCAGCCACGCGCAGAGGGGGGAATGGGGGGAGGGGGGAGGGCTTCTTAGAAGCACCCCTGCTTCTTAGAAGGCGCGGGCCTTATCGATAATTAGATGTAAGGCCGGCGCCGTCTGAGAAGCAGACTCCTTCTAAGAAGCTCCCCCCCCTCCCTCCACCCGCTTGTGCGCGCCGCCAAGGGCTTCTCGCCGCCACTTGGCATCGCTCAGACGTGTGGATATTTTTTCCTCGGCGGGGACCACCGAGGAGCATTCTGGGTCCTCCTGCGAAGCAAAAAAAGCGCACGAGACCAGAAAAATGCACGGGGAATAGACGTCCGAGCGATGGCGAGCAGCTGCCTCCGCGCTGACAAGAACGAGTCAAGATGGACCCCGGGAGGGAGGGGGCCCAGGTACTTTGAGCGGGTATTGGCCCGCCGGTACCTCCGCGGGCCTTTCTCCGAGAGGTGTTGCCGTGGAAGGCGCAGCCCGACGGGACCCACGTGGCGGCGCTGGACGACTCGCTCTTCGACGCCCTCGACGGGAACGAGCCAGGGAAGCGAAAACCACATCAGCGCCAGAGGTCGGAGGTGCACGCGGAGATCTCAAGTCGGTGCTGCGCCGAGCCGCGCCAGGGGCGGGCCCAGCTCCGATCCAAGAGCTCCGCACTTACCTCGGGGGTGGACAGAACCCCCAACAGTGACACTTCGATTAGTGAATTGTCCGTTTTCGGTTCTCGAGATGGCGCCGTGGCCGTTATTTTCCAGGCTTGCGCCCGCCAGGTTTGGGCCTCTGGTCGTTTTCACTAAACCACGTTTTACTAAAGGGGGTTCTGTCCATCCCCGATTACCTCCGACCCTTCGTGCCGGTGTTTTCTTTCCGTTTCCTTGACGAGAGCAGCCCGCGGTGCTCGTGGGCGGGAGACGTATCCGTATCCACGGCCTCGCGGGCCAGGCCCTTGGGGACGCGACCCCATGGCTGCGGGGTGTCCCTTGTTGGCGGGTGCCCCGCCCGGAAGGCATCCGTGCGACCGCGTACCCACGGAGTCGCGCCCCCGAATCGAGGCCGCAATGGCGTGAGTACGGATACTTAGGTGACGGCGGGTTCGGTAGCGTATCATGGGGGCCTGGTATACCCCCTTAATTCCGTCTTTAGCATCGGTTAGCATCTGGGAGTCCATGAGATAGCGCCGATTTGGCGTCGGGTAGCGTCGATTAGCGTAGGTTTAGCGTCGATGTAGCGTCGATTTTCGATTTAGCGTTGGTTAGCGTCGATTCGCAAGAGCCGACAAGATGGTATGGGAGTCTCTCATGAGTTGCCACCGAAAGCGGGGGGGGGCTAAGGGGATAAGGGAGCTGTAATTGGATGCGGAGGTACGTTGTATTTGACCTAATCTCTCTCATGAGTGGTCTGCAGATGCCCTAGGGGGGGAAGATCTGGTCAAAGTGAGCGGAGCCCACTTACCGGAGTTACCTCATCAGATTAAGCCACTTATTGAATTCTTAACGCGTTTATATGCTAGGCTTGGCCAGATATAACCCCTCCCTCTTAGATCCACTTACAACCTTTATACCCTTAGCAATCACTCCGATCATCCAAGTACGCTCGCCGCCCGTGAGGTACAACCCCTTCAGGGACCCCATCCAGCCGGGCGTCGGCTGCAGGTCGGTGACCACCGGGCAGGTCTACGCGAGCGGCATGCGCCTCGCCGAGCACGGCGACGCATCCAAGGTCGCTGGATGCACGGACAGCGTCGGCTGTTTCGCAGCCATGAGCGACGGCAAGGAGTTGGTTGCAAAGTGGCCGGCCAACATCAGCGCGTCAGACGTCGAGGCTCGAACAGGAAACACAAATCATAAACGTATTAGCAAGCGTGGACGCCAAGCAGTCCGTATTGCATTGTGGAGGTGAAGGCAAAGCGGTGTAAACCTTGTGGTGAAAGCTATGTTGTGCAGGCAATTTACCATGGCGCCAACATCGCGGAGCGGATTTCGTTTGGAAAACGATAGAATGGGCCCGGGGAGTCCTGGAGAATTTCGTTCCGGATTTCGAGGTGAATTTCGTGCGTATTTGTTCTGCCCGGAATGAAGACTAAAAACAATCCACGCGAAATTCATTTCGTTTTTTACGCGCCGTTTCGGGCAGCAATCCATGCAGAAATCCGCTGCAGCACATCTGCAAGGCCGGTGCAATGAAATGTATGAGCTACGGAGGTTGAAATTTGGCGGTGCAAGCTATGTGGTCTAAGCCATGCCGTCTAATCCTTTGGAAGGGGACGAAACCTCGCAGGGCCCACCCGGCGCCCGAGGCGGCCACCAGGCGACCACGAGCGGCAACGAGGCAAAACCTCGTTGGACCCATCCAGCCTTCTCGTGCTATTAGTAAAAAACAACATGTGCAAGTTCTGATTGAGAAGTATACTGTTGGATTGTCCGGACGAGTGTTAGCCCAGAGTGTGTGTTGCCCCAGTCGGCTCCGCAGGTAGCACGTTGACTCTGTCGGCCCTCATCGCGTTGACTGCGTCGCTTTGAAGTGCTCCTGTGGTCAAGCGCACGATGGCGCTAACACACGTTCTGAGGATCATGGGACGTTCGGATGTCCGTGCGGACTTCTTGGACTGGCGAAGTGCCCCTCTCCACGGCGCTCAGAGCGCGCCAGGGGCGGCGTCGGACTCGACGCCAGGGGAATCCAGCCCCGATCCGGGAAATCCGCGCGGACTTCCGAAAGTTTATGTTTTTTGTTCGTTGTTTCGTCCTCTACAGGTGACCGTGCGCTCGCGCGTCTTCGCGCCCCACCGGCGCGGCCTGGCCCACGTGGTGGTCCAGGCAGGGCCCACCTCGATGTGATCCTGTCGGCTTCTGTCCGATGCTTTTCCCGGGATCCCGTGTCGCCCGATGCTGCATGGCGTCGTTGCTGTGCATCTCGGCGCGGCGGAGTGGATTCCGACTCCACGCTGGCCGATGCATTCCGATTCGCTGCCCGCTCCGATCCGCAGCGATCCAGCAATTCGACCGCCTGACTGACCCCGGCTCCAGGGCTTCACGATGGAGCACGCCGCCAACCAGTGGATCGCGAATTTCTGGTTCCCGCAGAACGCCAAGTACGCACAGTCGGGCCTCCTCGGCACGCGGAGCGGCTACATGTGGACGATCCGCAACAATACCCTGCGCCATGCACAGACCATCGCTCTGGACATCTCGAGGAAGAGAAGGCTGCATGGAGAGAACTGTCAGTCGGGCACGCCCCTCTACGGGAAGAGTATTCAAGAATATTCCAAAAATACTCGGAGGGACGATGTTTTGACTAGTTGTCTTGACTCTCTCTCTCTCTCTCTCTCTCTCTCTCTCTCTCTCTTTCTATATATATATATATATGTGTGTTATTATTGCTAGTTTTAGTATTATTATTATTAGTATTTATAGTATTATTAGTAGTATTATTATTATATCATTATTTTTATTATTATCATTATTATTATTAATATTATTATGATTATTATTATCAGTATTATTATTATTAATAATATTATTAGTATTATTATTCGTATTATTATTATTACTAGATGTGTTTCTGGTATGTTTGATTTTTGGTCCAAAACCCGCACGTAGGGGGACATACCCGACCTAAGCATAACTGTTCCCAGCTCCGCGCGGATGTCTTGGCATCGTCGTTGGGCCCCCCCGGCGGCGCTTGTGGCCAGGGGAGGGGGCTCGACACCGAGGCAAGACATTTGCGCGGATCTCCGAAAGTCTATGCTCATGCCGTTGTCTGTTCCTCCTGACATCGGGACCGAGGGCGGGTACCCCGGCTCGTGGCCGCCTCCCGACAACGAGGGCACCATGCAGCCGACCCCGCATGTGACGGGCAGCCACACCGTCGAGCACAACGTGATCGAGCACAACGGCGCCAGCGGCATCCAGGGCTTCATGACCAACGGCACGGTCTCGTTCAACGTGCTCCGTCGCAATGGGTTTCTGGGTTGTGCTGGCGCGGAGAACGCGGTGAGCGGAGAGGGAGGACTGTCATGCTCATAGATTTTCGGAGGTCCGCTCGGATTTTCTGGATGGGCGTTGGTGGCGCCTCAGGCGCCGTCCCTAGCGCGTTCCGCGCGCAAGGGGGGGGGGGGGAGCTCCGATCCTCACACTTCGCGCGGTCCTCGTCTAGGTGATCAAGACGCACGGGTTCTCTGGGGTGATGGAGGGCAACGTGATCGTGGACAACCCCCAGATGCCTGTCTGGTTCGACGGCGGGTGGCACGACATGCGCTTCACCAGAAACGCCATCCTGTGGAACGGAGCGGGCTCTCCTGGCGTCGACTTCGAGCTCTCGGACGGGCCCGCCCTGTTCGACAACAACATCGTCATCTCCTCGCCCTCCTCCTCCTCGTCCCCAGACCCCCGACGTCGTGATCTCTTCACGGCGCGGGCCCCCAGAGGTCTGGACCCCTTCCCCCGGACCGGCTGTTCGCCCCCCGCTCCGTTGTTGCTGCCGGTCCTCGGGGCCCGGCGAGGGACCCGAGCGGCCGAAGACGGCGAACAGCAGAGTCGTCAGGATTTGTTCCACGGCGCGGGGGGTCTGGGTCCTCGTCGCCACCATCCTCCCCCGACGCCTCCGACGGCGACCTCGGCGTGGGCGCGGGGGGCGGCACCGGGGTGGTTGGCATGGACGCGAGCGGCGTGACGGCCACCCACAACCTGCTTCTCAACTTCGAAGCTTCGGGGGACGCCAGCTGACCGCTCCACCGATCGCCAGAACCCCTCGCGTCTTGAGAAAGTACGGCGGGAGGTCGTGCTTTAGGAGGGTAAAAGAACACATAGATTTAATGAAGTGTTGACTCTCTGGAGAATGTGGGTAATTAAGGGAAGTGTGGGGAAGATGAAAATTAAGAAAAAATGAAAACAGAGTGGGAGTCCTGGGATTTGTGTGCATTGATTTGTGGGCCCCTGGGCCCCCCCCTACGCCTCATCTGCTGCTGCCTCTCAGCCTCTGGGGGCCCTTGCCGGGCCTGGCGGCCGTCAGTCAAGGGAGGAAAAACCACCCGGACCGGACAATTGGCGTTTACTAAATGGCCTTGGGCATTTATGAAACAGCCCTGCCATGTTCGATTCCTTCAGTGGGGGAGCGTTTACTAAACGACTTCGCGTGTCGGTGTGGTTATTATTGGGGGTGATTTTTTGCCCTCCAGTCAGACATAGACCCGCAGGGTTGAAAGGCCGGTCCCACGCCCGTGCTGGCGGGCATGCTGCGCGACCCCTCTCGGGAGACCTCGGGGGGAGCCCAGCGGGGCTGCTGCGACCCCGCGCTGGCCCCGTGAGCCCGCGGGGCTGCGCAGGGCCAGCCCCGCGGGAGTGAGCCGAGGCCTCCGAGGGTCGACGTGGTCGGCGGGTCAAAGGTAGCCAGGCGATCGCAAACATGGATTCAGGGGTCGTGGATTAGCGACGGGTCCCGTTTCCATGGGAAATCGCGAACTTCCGCCGCCGAACGCGGCGGCAGCGGCCGCATTTTGGGGAGGGCACCTCCCCCGATCCATGGATTTGGCGACCGCGCGCCAGATCCATGGATCGCTAATCCATGTTTGCGCGCCCCCAAGATAGGGGCCCTGAGGAACGGGTCCTCAGGACGAGGTGCCTCAAGCAGTGCAAGGTCACCATTGGACCCTCTCTTATCCGGTAGCAGATCATGGGAGCCTTGTGTACCCTCGCGATTATGTCTCTAGCGACGACTGGCGTCGATTAGCGTCTGGGAGGCAATGAGATAGCGCCGATTTTGCGTCGGCTGGCGCCGATTCGCGTCGATTGAGCGTCGATTAGCGTCGATCTAGCGTCGATTCGCAAGAGCCGACAAGATGGTATGGGAGGCTCCCGCAAGTTGCCACCGAATTCTGATCCTTGGGACCCCATCCCTCAGGACCCGATCTTTGAACCACCGTCGTAGGGACCAAACCCCTTGCCGTCGGGGGCCACGGGCCCCGCGGCCGCGCCCCTCCATGGCCCCCCGGGATCGGTGCACATGGCGTATTGCCCCGGCCCCTGCCGAGGAAGGCCGTGTGCACAGACCGTGCTTTCCCCGCCTGTGCCCAGCCGCAGGATCGCTGAGAAGTGCAGTGGGGCCCATGCCAAGAAACACCATGCTTGCCTCCCGGGTGCCCTGGGTTTCTTGGGTTTCGATGGTTCTGCTACGGAAAGCGGGACGTTTTCACACCAACAAAAATCAGTGGACGTCTTGGGGTCTCAGGGTTGGGCTTCCTGTGGGAGGTTTCTTGTGGATTGGCTTCCACTGCACTTATCTAGGCCTCCCAGATGGAGCTCCGAGTAGCTGGGGTCGAAGGATCGCGCCGCATCGCCAATGTATCGACGAGGCGTCTCGATGCGGAGACCGTGCTTCCCCACGCCGATCTCGCCGGTGCATCGCCGACGTCGCCGATCCATCGCCAGTACGTCGCCGATACATCGGCGATGCCTTGGCGATGCGGCGCGATCCTCAGAGCGTGAATTACCTACCCCGCTTTCGCTTCCAGGCAAAACCAAGTCATACCACGCGCCTCCTCGTCAAGCGGCCTGACCAGTACATGCCGTGGTTTGGCATCGCTTGGTATCTCTTGGAAGCGAGGGTGGTCAAAAGCGAGGTAGGTTTGTTTGCCCCCTAGATTCTCCGACCCCGTCTAAGAGGCCTCTCACTTCCTGTTCCGAATAGAGAGAGAGAGAGAGAGAGAGAGAGAGAGAGAGCTGGCGCCCTTCTCGTGCGTGTGCCTCGTGCGGGGGAGGCTGTGCGCCTCGTGCGGGGCTCTTGTGCATGCCCTCTGGGTTGGATCTGCGCGCGCGCGTGCGCACGCAGGAGGAGGGAGGGGGCGCAGAGCAAGCACCCATGGAGGAGCAAGGAGGGGAAAGAAGGAGGAGAGGGACGAGAAGGAGAAGGAGGAGGAGGAGGAGGAGGAGGAGGAAGAGGAGGAGGAGGAGGAGGAGGAGGAGGAGAGGGGGTCATGGCCACGGGAGCAGGGGCCGTGGCCACGGCCCTCTTGCGCAAAACCCCTTGCGCGCACTGTGCGCCGACACTCTTCGCTCTGCCACTCCTTCTGTTAAACATGAGAACCAGGGTTCGCTCACCAGGCGTCGGTTCATCAGCACCTAACACCATGCTCGCGCATGCAAGAAATCAAGGGCAGCCACTTCCAGGAATCCAGCACCCGGTCAATTCACCATGCCTCATGCCCAGGCGTCCCAGATGGGGTCCGAGTGGATGGGGTCGGAGGGTCGCACCGCATCGCCGACGCGGCGCGATCTGGAGGCCGATGCTCTCCATGCCAGCGTCGCCGATGCGTCGCCGGCGTCGCTGGTGCACCGCCGGTGCGTCGCCGAGGCATCGGCGATGCGGCGCGGTGCTCCGACCCCACGCCTCTCGCGTGGTCGGGCCCCTCCTGCTGTAGCGGCCGGTGGGTGCCGTGGCCGGCGGGCGCGCCCCGGGATCCGGCGCGTTCACGATCTTCGCGCTCACGGGGAGGGCCTGCGGCGGCCACACCTGCGGCCTGCGCGGGTGGAGCGCGGAGGCGAACCTGCTGCTCACGGGGGCGGCGGCCCCGTGGCTCCGCATGCACACCCATGGCAGAAGGGGAGGCGGACCTCGGCGGCAGGTCGTGGCCTTCTGGCTCCGTCTCTGGCGTCGGCTCGCGCCGATGGGCGTCTTGGAATCGAGGAGGCAGCGCCGATTCAGCGTCGGTGGGCGTCGATTCGGCGTCGGCCAGCGTCGATTTGGCGCCGATTTGGCGTCGGCCAGCGTCGATTCGCAAGAGCCGGCTAGATGGTCATGGGAGGCTCCCATGCATTGCAGCCGATTTTTTCGAAGGTGATTTCTCGGAGCGGCGCTGGGCCCCCCTGGCAGCGCCCGAGGTGCCGACCCTGGCGCGCGCTCCGCGCGCCAGGGAGGCGGGGGCCCAGCGCCGATCCGAGAAGGTCGCGCAGGCATCCGAACGTTTCGGCTCAGGCTGGGCGTTCGATCACGGACCCCTTGCCGAACGCAGGCATCGAAGGCCGTCAGAAGGCCGTCAGGAGCGGCCGAAGACCGTCAGAGGACCTGGAGATGTGCGCGCCGCCAACAGGAGGAGGAGGAGGAGGAGGAGGAGGAGGAGGAGGAGGAGGAGGAGGAGGAGGAGGATCGGAGGATCGGAGGAAGGCCAGCTGAGACAATCGCGACCCTCCCGCCCAGACCGAATCCGCTCAAGTTCGTCGCCCCGACCCCTCCTGGGGTCCAACCTGGCCCTACCCCGAGGCGAATGCAGCCGTGGCGACGAGAAGCCCCCGGGAGGCCGAGAGGGGATGAACAGCGCTTGCGTTCGCGCCGAAGACGGCCGAAGGCCGTCGGAAGCAGCCGAGGACAGGCCGACGACCGCCGAGGGCCTCCAAAAAAGCCGCCTGAGTCACGAGGAGCTCGGGGAAGAGGAGGAGGATAAGGCGGACGGCCAAGGAGGAGGAGTAGGAGGAGGAGGAGGAGGAGGAGGAGGAGGAGGATCGAGGAAGAGGAAGAGGAGGAGAAGGAGGAGGAGGAGGACAGCCGAGGAGGAGGAGGATCGGGGAAGAGGAGGAGGAGGAGGAGGAGGAGGATAAGAATGAGGACGGCCGAGGAGGAGGAGCATCGGGGAAGAGGAGGAGGAGGAGGGAGGAGGAGGAGGAGGAGGAGGAGGAGGAGGAGATTGAGGAGGACGGCCGAGGAGGAGGAGGAGGAGAATTGGGGAAAGAGGAGGAGGAGGAAAAGGAGGAGGTGGAGAAAGGGGAGGAGGAGGCGGACGGCCGAGGAGGAGGGAGGAGGATCGGGGAGGAGGCGGAGGAGGAGGAGGAGGATCGGGGAGGAGGAGGAGGAGGAGGAGGAGGAGGAGGAGATTGAGGAGGACGGCCGAGGAGGAGGAGGAGGATCGGGGAGGAGGTGGAGGAGGAGGAGGAGGCGGAGGAGGATCGGGGAAGAGGAGGAGGAGGAGGAAGAGGAGGAGGAGGAGCAGGAGGAGGACCAGTGCAAACCCAAGACGCATCATCGATGTTGCAATAGGCCTTCCCTCCAAGCTGCCTCCTCTCAGGGAACTGCAAGAACTATTGGCACTGCGGGAATGGAGGGCAATGGTCTTAGAACCCTCAATCGCGCCAAAACGCATTTCCTGTGACGCCAGCGTTGCGATTTAAGGCGGCTGCTGCGGACTGACCAGTGCAGATCGCGCAAGGACGCCATTCGTGGGACTTCAACACCGCGGATCAACGTGACTGTTGCGCCCTGACAACCTTCAAATTTGCAATAACGCCATTCCTGGGCTTTGGACCATGCGAATCCTTGCATCGTCTTTACGCGTTCGAAACGAATGCGCGCGGCGCTGAGGCGATAGCCACAGTTTGAAAAAGAACCTCCCTTCATCTTTGAAGCTGTTGTAAGCTTGTAAGACGAGTGTGCGCGGCGCTGAGACGAGAGTAACATTTTGAAATCCACCCGCCATGTTTCCTTGAACCTGTTGCTAATGTTCGAAGCGAATGCGTGCGGCGCGAAGGAAGGGCCGCCCTCCAGCCGTGAAACGGTTGCAAGTTTGAACCTCCAGGAGCTTACATGGCGAGAAAGTCTCAGGCTAAATGCCCGGCGCGCCCTGCCGACACGTCTGGGGGTGCGGCAGGGATGAGTCATTTATCAGGAACCAGGACGGAGGAGGAGCAGGAGGATGAGACGGAGGGCGGAGAAGGAGGGAGTACCGTGGACGCTTGAGGAGGATCGAGGAGGGGTCCATGGTCCAGTACGTCGTTTGTGCTGTTGTCTTCTCCTCTTCTGGCCCAGAAGCACGGCAAACACGGCGAGCTCCTCGTCACGAACGACACCCTCAGACACAACCTCGTCGCGGGCTCGGCGCCGGCCTTCGGCCACCGCAGCGGCCCAGGCGGGCCCTGCCCCGAGGGCGTCGCGGTCGAGCCCAACGTCGACGCCGCGGGCGCCTTCAACGCCTCCCTCGACGAGGCCTCCCTGACCCTGACGCTGCAGGTGAGCTCGAAGGAGCAACAATTCAGGCCTCCCAAGTGGGGTCCGAGCAGGCGGGGTCGGGGGATCGCTCCGCAACGCCAATCGACGATGCGGACCGATGTGGAGCCAGAGTGTCTCCGCACCGATGGCGCCGACGCATCGCCGACGTCGCCGATGCATCGGCGATGCACTCGCGATGCGGCGCGATCCTCCGACCCTGTTTATTCGGATCCCATATGGGAGGCCCCCAAACCACGGCATAACAGGCATCAATTTACAGAGCTCAATACAGATATCTTGGATCTGCGCTGGGACCTCCCTGGCGGCGCCTCCGCCGCCGCCCCTGGCGTGCTCCGCGCGCGAGGCGGGGGGGGGCCAGCGCCGATCCGAGAAATCCGCGGCTTGCTGTGCGTGTTGAAAGGCACCCCGTACAGCGTTGCAACGTGCAGGTTAGACAGGCTGCCTGCTGGTTCAACGCGTGTTGGCCTGCGCTGTGCCGAAGGTGCCGTGCTGGGCGCATGTGCTGATTCTGCGTCTTGAGCTCTGCGCCAACACGCCACGGGTTGCGTGGTGCGTCTCGGGGCAGCTACCCTGAGATCCGACGTTGCAGGAACCATGCAACACCGCGATAAATCACGAGTGGCGCCCCAGACCCCGTCTTTCTGCTGCACTTTTCTGGCCGCATTCTGTGACAGCCCCGGGGCCCGAAATAGGGCGAGAACGGCCGGTGCGAAGAAACTGCAGCGCCCCTATCTCAGGGTCGGCCCAACCCCCTGAGGTGTTCGGGTAATACCTCGGCTCTCCGGCGGCCGTTCGGGACGATCCGGGCAACCCTGGAGCGCTTTCGGCGAGGCGCAGCTGCTGGAAAGCATCCCGAGGCTCGAAGGGCCCAAGAGGCGCACGAGAGGTGCACGTGTCCTCGCCCCCCCGTGTATCGCCCCCGAGTCTCGGCGGCACGCGAGGGGGGGAAGTGAGAAGGAGAAGGCCTTCTCAGAAGGCGGCGGGACTTCTCGAAAGCCCCCGCGGCTTCGGAGAAGTGTTCTGTGTCTGCGAGGCTGGCTCAGAAAACTTGTCAGCAGGCCAGGGGACTTCCGAGCTTTCTGAGACGGCCTTCTCCCCCTCACTTCCCCTCCAGGCTCGCCGCCGAGAGCACGGTCAACCCGCATAGCAAGGCTGGGCAACCTTCCCAAGGGTGCCCCTGCATCCTTGCCTCATCGACCCATCCTTGGCCGCTTTCGTTGGCCATGCCCCGCTCGAAAAGCGCCGAGATGGCCTTCTGAGGCCCTTGCACCCTTGTCGTGCGTCCTTACCAGACGGGTCGACTATAATCGTAAGTCGGGCGTGTCCCTCTACTGGGGGAATGCCCAAAAATAGTCCTGACATCGTCTGGGGACGAGTTTTCTAAACTATTTTGGAGCATTGCTTGAATCTGTTTTGGGGTATTGTGCACGTTTCCTCCAAAATCCTCCTGTAGGGGGACATGCCCGACTTAAGGTTGTAGTCGACCCGTATAGTAAGGACGCACGACAAGGGTGCAAGTGCCTCAGAAGGCCGTCTCGGTGAGCTCACAGGTGAGCTCCTGTAAGCAGTGCCCGCAGGTGAGCTCGAAGCTCTCCCAGAGCGGCTGCGCGCCTGGGGGCCCCGGCGGCGACGTCGACTTCGCGGGCGCACGGCGCAGCGCCTCGCGCTGCGTCCCCGGGCCGCTCGACGGCCTGGCCCCGGGCCAGCCGCGCACCATCTCGCTGGTGCCCCCCGCCGCCCCGGCGGCGCCGGCCGCGGAGGCCGTGCTCGTCGTCTAGGCGCGTGCCTCGGGCCGAGCGCGAGGGGGGAAGGAGGAGGAGGAGGAGGAGGAGGCAGAGGACGAGGACTTCTGGGTTTCTCAATAAGCGTGGGGGGTACCCCCCCCCCCGACGGGGGTCAACCTCGCCTCGTCGTCGCGCCGCGACGGGTGTCGGAGCGCCTTCGGCGCGCGGTGGCTGCCCGCGACGGGGGTCGATGTGGAGCTGTCGGCGCGGGTGACGCCCCCCCCCAACGCTTATTCAGAAATTCGAAGTACACATATTGCTACCCTCGCCCAGTTTTCCCCCTTGTACGGCCTCCTGGGAGGCCCTCGTCGCCACCGGTGGATTCGCCTCGAAATTCTGGTCGGAACGCACCCCGGGACAGGTCCGAGGAGTAGCAGTGTCAGTACCTTTTGGTTTCCCCCAAAAGAGGGGGGGTACGAAATCTGTTGCATTCGAAGATCGGCGGCGAGCGAGGGGGGATGTGAGAAGGAGAATGTCTTCTCAGAAGGCGGCGGGACGTCAGGGTTGCTATCCCCCCTTTCGTGTGACCCGAGCGTCTTAGGTCGGTACGGTCGAAGTTGGTACGGAGAGAATGGGCACATCAGATTTCGTTGTACAAGGAAGGGGGCCCACATCTCTTCCAGACGAGCACTCTTAGAGCCCCCCAGCATGGAGAGGCTGCCTTTTGCCCCAGAAACCTCTTAGACGGCTCAAAAATTGCAGACCCCCCCCAAGTCTGGCCACCCCCGCTTTGTTCTGAAGTCTGGGGTGCGGAGAGACTGGGCACGACGACCGACGCCAGATCTTGCTCATTCTGAAAATGGACTCGCGGTCGGCGTCGCCGCGGACGTTGTCCATTTGAGACTGGAGGCCGCCTGTCCAACAGCTGCCGCCGTCGGTTTTGGACGACCTTTGTTGTTGGGCATCGTCCCACTTTGTCCGTACCCATTTCGGATGTCCAAAATCAGGGGAGGAAGAGGTACCGATTCCGCTGAGCTCGTCCTTATAGCCCTGAAATCTGGGCGTTGCCATTTTTTCACTTCGGGTGTTTTCGCCCAGGCTCAGGCCCCAGGACCGTCACAGATACCCACATGGCTTCAAAAATGCAGCAGAAATATTGGCTCCACGGCTCTGGTCATGGTCGTTCGCGATATTGCAATGCTTCCGCAACGTCGGACATCGGATACCAGAGTCGGATTCTCCGCGAGGTTCTGGTCAAAACGCTCTCCAGCAGAGGTCTGAGGGGCAGCTCCGAGGAGAGACATGGACCACCGCCGCGGAGAACCCATCGGCAGCGGGCCGGCCCCTGGGCGGTGGCAAGCCCGAACGTTCTCCAGCACAGGACCACGCGCAGTCGTGCCACCGCCCAGGGGGCGGTGGCGGTGGTCCACGTTTCTCCTGTATCGAGCAGGGGATCGACGACAGAATTGTTAACCCCAGAGCTGAGTGGTTCGTCGACTCTACGCAACATGCGTATAATGCGCATAGATCTACGAGCCTTGCAGGTCTTTGGGGCAAGCGGCTTTGGGGCAACATAAATCTGGGAGGACATCAATGTCGTAGTCGATTTGAGGCAAATCAATCGCACCTGCGAGCCTTCGACGAGAAAATGAACTCTGGGGTACATGGATTGTCCAGTCGACCCCCCACTCGACTCTAAGCAGCGGCGTCGGTGCCTGTTTGCTCCGGCAGGCCACCGCCAGCGTGCTCGTCGCCGCGGCGCGCAAGGGGGCCGCCCCGGCCCTGCGCTCCCGTGGCGGCGAGCGGCGCGGCGCGCTCGGGCGGTGCGAGGCGCGGCGCTCGGAGCACTCGGCCCGCCGTGCACGACAGCGCGCGCGCGGAGCCGCGGGCACAGCAGCACAGCAGTCGGACCGAGGTACAGGCCGAAGACGGAAAACCGGCATCAAGATCAGCTCTGCGAGGAACCCAGCCATCTGCAGTTGTGGGCACCGTCGTGGTATGCACCGCATTCGGTGGGGCTCCCTCCGGGGCCACGACACGAGTAGAGGGGTGTGCCAAAATGGGTGCGGTGGGCGCATGCGAACGCTGGCATTTGGGCCTTCGTCGGGGCTCCCTGTAGGGTCACGAAGCGTGTAAGGGGCGTGCCAAAATGGGTGTGGTGGGCGCGTGCGAACGCTGGCAGTTGAGCCTTCGGTGGGGCTCCCGGTAGGGCACGAAACGTGTGAGGGGTGTGCCAAAATGGGTGCGGTGGGCGCATGCGAACGCTGGCAGTTGAGCCTTCGGTGGGGCTCCCTGCAGGGCCACGAAACGTGTGAGGGGCGTGCCAAAATGGGCGCGGTGGGCGCATGCGAACGCTGGCAGTTGAGCCTTCGGTGGGGCCCCCCATGTGGCCACGAAACGTGTGAAGGGCGTGCCAAAATGGGTGCGATGGGCAATGCGAACGCTGGCACTTGGGCCTTCGGTGGGGCTCCCCATGGAGCCACGGACGAGTGAGGGATGTGCCAGAATGGTTGACAGCTTCGGAGGGCAGAGGCAGGGATCGGAGGAGGAAGTGGAGGGAAGAGGGGGAGGAGGAAGGAAGGAGAACGCGGGGCACTGTCTCTTCGAAGCGAAGACCCAACACTACAGGATGGCTGGGAAATAATTATCCGTAAGGGCTTCGCCCCATGCCGCCGGCCCCCTGTCTCGGATAATGGGAGATGCACAAGCTAAATCATGAGGCCTGGGCGCCGCCGTGAAGCAGTGTTGGGACCAGTTTGTTTTTCGACCCTGACCCTACGGATTTGCGTCACAGGTGCCACCGAATGTCAGAAATGTGGCCAATCCCGTGCGTTACCTAACAGCTTTTGCTGATAGGTTTCTAGTGGGCTCAAAAGAGAGCATCTTGACGCCCCAGGGGGGTCTGGGCGGGATCCGGACAACACCGAACAAAAGGGTAAGCCCCAGGAATCCTTAGGAATGTTTAGGACATCGTAGGAATCCTGAGGAATCCATTCCCAGAACACCATTCCCAGGCCACATCTTGAATGCCCGGAGCCAACGGTAGGCCACTTCGTGTTCTTCGTCTTCCCAGAACACCATTCCCAGGACACATTTGGAATGCCCAGAGCCAACTGTAGGCCACTTCGTGTTCTTCGTTTCGTGTTCCCAGAACACAATTCCTGTACCATATTTTGATTGCCCGGAGCCAACTGTAGGCCACTCCGTGTTCTTCGTGTTCCCAAAACACAATTCCCAGGCCACATTTGGAATGCCCATAGCCAACTGTAGGCCACTTCGTGTTCTCCGTGTTCCCAGAACACCATTCCTGTACCATATTTTGATTGCCCGGAGCCAACTGTGGGCCACTTCGTGATCTTCGTGCTCCCAGAACACCAGTCCTGTGCCATATTTTGAATGTCCGAGCTGCGGCAGGCTGAGGCCGAGGCAGGCTGAGGCCGAGGCAGGCTGAGGCTGAGGCTGAGGCACGCCGAAGCTGAGACGCTGAGGCTGAGGCTGAGGCAGGCTGAGGCTGAGGCTGACGCAGGCTGAGGCCGAGGCAGGCTGAGGCTGAGGCTGAGGCAGGCTGAGGCCGAGGCAGGCTGAGACTGAGGCTGAGGCTGAGGCTGAGGCTGAGGCTGATGCAGGCTGAGGCTGAGAGGCTGACGCTGAGGCTGAGGCAGGCTGAGGCTGAGGCTGGGCCGAGGCAGGCTGAGGCTGAGGCTGAGGCAAGCCGAGGCAGGCTCAGGCTGAGGCTGAGGCTGAGGCTGAGGCAGGCTGAGGCTGAGGCTGAGGCTGGCTGAGGCTGAGGCAAGCTGCGGCTGAGGCAGGCTGAGGCTGAGGCTGATGCAGGCTGAGGCTGAGGCTGAGGCAGGCTGAGGCTGAGGCCGAGGCAGGCTGAGGCTGAGAGGCGAGGCAGGCTGAGGCTGAGGCTGAGGCTGATGCTGAGGCAGGCTGAGGCTGAGACAGGCTGAGGCTGAGGCAGGCTGAGGCTGAGGCAGGCTGAGGCTGAGGCCGAGGCAGGCTCAGGCCGAGACAGGCTGAGGCTGAGGCTGAGGCTGAGGCTCAGGATGAGGCCGAGGCAGGCCGAAGCTGAGACGCTGAGGCTGAGGCTGAGGCAGGCTGAGGCTGAGGCTGAGGCCGAGGCAGGCTGAGGCTGAGGCCGAGGCAGGCTGAGGCTGAGGCTGAGGCTGAGGCTGAGGCTGAGGCAGGCCGAGGCTGAGAGGCTGAGGCTGAGGCTGAGGCAGGCTGAGGCTGAGGCAGGCTGAGGCTGAGGCCGAGGCAGGCTCAGGCCGAGACAGGCAGAGGCTGAGACTGAGGCTGAGGCTGAGGATGAGGCCGAGGCAGGCCGAAGCTGAGACAAGGTGAATCTAAGGGGAATGTTTCCAGATATGCTTATACACATCGCTGTTAGGTTGCTATGCCGGGATATTTGTTTGAATCTGACTCTACGGGTCTGCGTGAGGGGTGCCGCCGAATTTCAGAAATGTGGCGAATCCCCTGTGTTTGTGGACCTTGACAGTGCCGATCTGCGTGAGGGGTGCCGCCGACTTTTAAACATGTGTCAAATCCCATATGTTTTTTGACCCCGACCCTACGGATCTGCATGAGAGGTGCCAGCGAATTTCAGAAATGTGGCAAATCCTCTATGTTGTTGGACCCTGACCCCGCCGATCTGCGTGAGGGGTGCCAGCGAATTTCAGACATGTGGCTAATCCCCTGTGTTTTTGCACCCTGACCCCGCCGATCTGCGTGAGGGGTGCCACCGAATGTCAGAAATGTGGCAAATCCCATGTGTTTTTCCTAACCATCCTGTGGTGTTGATCCTCTTTTTGAAGAGACAGCGCCCCGCGTCATCCCTCCTTCTCCTCCTCCCCCCTCCCATCATCGCCGTTATCAGCACCATCACCGCTCACACGTTTCGTGGCCCCATAGGGAGCTCCACCGAAGGCCCCAGTGCTGCCAGCCGCATGCGTCCCGCACACCCATTTCGGCACACCCCTCACGCGTTTCGTGGCCCCATAGGGAGCTCCACCGCAGGCCCCAGTGCTGCCGTTTGCACCCGTTTCGGCACACCCATCACACGTTTCGTGGCCCCATAGGGAGCTCCACCGAAGGCCCCAGTGCTGCCGGCCGCATGCGTCCCGCACACCCATTTCGGCACACCCCTCACACGTTCCGTTGCCCCATAGGGAGCTCCACCGAAGGTCCCAGTGCTGCCGTCCGCATGCGTCCCGCACACCCATTTCGGCACACCCCTCACACGTTTCGTGGCCCCATAGGGAGCTCCACCGAAGGCCCCAGCGCTGCCGCCGCATGCGTCCCGCACACCCATTTCGGCACACCCCTCACACGTTTCGTGGCCCCATAGGGAGCTCCACCGAAGGCCCCAGTGCTGCCGGCCGCATGCGTCCCGCACATCCAATTCGGCACACCCCTCAAACGTTTCGTGGCCCCATAGGGAGCTCCACCGAAAGTCCCAGTGCTGCCGGCCGCATGCGTCCCGCAAACCCATTTCGGCACACCCCTTCGCACGTTCCGTTGCCCCATAGGGAGCTCCACCGAAGGCCCCAGTGCTGCCGGCCGCATGCGTCCCGCACACCCAATTCGGCGCTCCCCTCACGCGTTTCGTGGCCCCATAGGGAGCTCCACCGAAGGCCCCAGTGCTGCCGGCCGCATGCGTCCCGCACACCCATTTCGGCACACCCCTCACACGTTTCGTGGCCCCATAGGGAGCTCCGCCGAAGGCCCCAGTGCTGCCGTCTGCATGCGTCCCGCACACCCAATTCGGCACACCCATCACACGTTTCGTGGCCCCAAAGGGAGCTCCACCGAAGGCCCCAGTGCTGCCGGCCGCATGCGTCCCGCACACCCATTTCGGCACACCCCTCACACGTTCCGTTGCCCCATACGGAGCTCCACCGAAGGTCCCAGTGCTGCCGTCCGCTCGCGTCCCGCACACCCATTCCGGCACACCCCTCACACGTTTCGTGGCCCCATAGGGAGCTCCACCGAATGCCCCAGTGCTGCCGGCCGCACGCGTCCCGCACATGCAATTCGGCACACCCCTCACACGCTTCGTGGCCCCATAGGGAGCTCCACCGAAGGCCCGAGTGCTGCTCCGTAGCCATTTTGGCTCAAGACCCAATGCTTGGGGGGCTGCAAGCCTCCAGGCGCAAACGGGATAGCTCTGTTCCCCGAGCTTGCAATCCAACCTCTTGTGGTGCCAGGTCCGCCCCTGGTCATCACCTGCCTCCCTCTGCCCCAGGGTGCGCAGTCTTCTTCCTCGGCCTGATTGCCTGGGCTGTCGTGCTCTCATGGCGAAGTGCTGGCAGTGTGTGTGCGGTGCGGTGGCTATACCCCGCAGCACCTCTCGCTCTGTATCAGGGCTGGATGTAAGGGCAAGCACACGGACCGCAACGTGCCCGCTGCGAACGACACCGACATTAAGCCACGTGGCATGTGGGCTGTCGGAGGAGGAGGAGAAGGAGCTCCATGGCACAAAGGTCCCAAGGGCGGCGGCAAAGGGCGTGGAGGCAAAGGGCTCGGACCTAACGGCGGAGGGCCCAATGCCAGCTCCACCGTCACCCTGGGTCCCGAGAAGATCGCCGCCTACGCCGCCATGGCTCTGGAGTCGTACAACCTTGTCAAGGACGTCCTCTCCCGCAGCAGTCGTGACAAGGTCGAGCTGGCACGCCGAAAGGCAGCCGCTGGGGTCTTGGGCACAGAGGCGCGGAAGCTCCCCTTGGCAGTCGACCAAGCCTACCTCGCCGTCGCCGACGCAGCGCAGCAGCTAAGCGTGAACGTCTCTTGGAGAGCTCACGCAAGGCGTTGGAGGCGCTCGCGGACGCGGAGAAGGCCCTCGCTGACCGCAAGGCGGAGCTCGAGGAGGCGAAGAAGCAGGCGGCAAAGCTCTATTCGGCCACCACAGTGGAAGAGACCATCCGCACGCTCAAAGAGAAGGTCGCCACGACCGACACCGAGGGCAAGTCTGGGGCGGAAGTCGTGGACAGCCTCGCCACGCTCCTGGGCGAGATGGCCACTTCGGCCGCAGCTGCTGTCCCTCCCCCTGGCCCTGAACAGCAGCGCGGCGGTCATGCCGCGTGCGGAGCTGGAGGTGCAGGGACAGGAGTGGCTGGGGGGGCCGAGCAAGACGACACCCCTATGGCCCAGGCGGAAGGGGACCCTTTCGACAAGTTCATGGGCTGCGACGATCCAGGAGGGCTCCTCGGCAGTGCGGCAGACGACAACGAGAGGAAGCGGCTCCAGGATGCGCTCGACACCCTCAGGGCTGCCAAGCGGTCACGCACTACGGGAGGGTAGCAGATTGGCGATCGGCGGCAGTCGGTCGTCGACCCTACCCCGCGGGTCGGACGAGCAAGGCAGGTGGTGGGTCGGGCTCACCGTCAACTGCAACGCCTGGTCTCGGTTTGCCAACCTGCTGGGCACCTCCACTGTCAGGCACTGCGACTTTGTGGCTGTCCATGAGACGCATTTAGATTCGCGGCGCACACATGATGTTCAAGGTCAGCTCCGCAGGCTCGGATGGGTCTCGGATGCAGCGCCAGCGATCAACGCAGAGGATGCAGGCCCCCAGGGAACTGGAGGCCTCGTGCAGATGGCGCCCCAGCATCTCGGGCTCGGGCCCTTCGACCTGCTTCGCAGGCCAGCTGTGCTCGTGCCAGGGCGACCATCATCTCCCACTTCAACGGCGTCTGTAGAGGCGGCATTGCGTGGGTCAACATCTACTTGGAGGTCAACGTCGGCCTCAACAAGAGCAACGCGGACACGCTGTACGCAGTGCTCAGGGCGCTCCAGGCGGCCAACAGGCCCTTTGTTGTCGGAGGGGACTTCAACATGGAGCCATCGGTCTTGGCGGAGTCGGGCCGGCTCCAGGCGGCGCAGGCGGCGGTGGCAGCGCCCACCGAGGCCACATGCAGGCCAGCGGGCAGGATCATCGACTACTTTGTGGTCTCCAGGAGCTTTCGGGGGGCCAGGGCCAGCGTCATCCACGGGCTCGACCTCAGCCCGCGCTACCCGGTCGCGCTCGAGCTGCTCGGGCCCAGCAGGCACCAGGACATCGGTCATGCGCGCTGCGAAGCAGCTCCCGCTGGCCAAGCCGCTAGCGCGCTGCTCGCAAGACCACGGACCTGCCTGGGAGGAGGCGCGTGAGAAGATCGCCAACACCAGAGACTTGGACCGCATGTGGCGCATCTTTACCGGCCAGGCGGAGGTCATCATGATCGACGCTTGCGGGCTCCACTACGAGCACAACAAGTACGCAGGCCGAGGGCAGCGACCCTGGCTAGCAAGCACTTCGGCTACGGCGCCGTCGCCGCCGAGGCTACCGAGGGTCAAGCGTGCATCAACGTGGTGCAGGGCGAACGCCATTTGCCTCAGGGATGCTGCACAGATCGAGCGCCCGCTCACGAGGCTGGGAGCGCCCCGTGCATTGAGCAAGCTGGTCAGCAGACCCCCGTCCGAGCTTAGCGAGTTGCAGCACGCCATTCACGTGATAGCTACGGGGGCCAGCAGTCTCTACCTCTCGCAGCTGGACGTTCTCAGTGCAGCCTGCTTCAACTGGTCGGAGAAGATGGTCAAAGCTGACATGGACCAGGCATCTCAGAACTACAACGAGTGGGTTATGCACTCCGTGGCCACGGGCACAGGCGGCATCCACGCGGTCACCCAGATGGCGCAGGCCTGGAACGCGAAGCCCGCCAAGCCAGGCGGCGAGCCACCGTCCACCACCCAGCAGAGCCTGCAGACGCTAGTGGACGAGTGGTCGGGCTATTGGGACGTAGTGGCATCGCGTGAGCAGGAGCCTGCGCAGCACCGCATTGCGTGGCCAGAAGATCTCGGAGAGCGCCCAGACAGGCCGTCAGTCGCTGAGCTGCGGAAGGTGATCTCGTCCTTCAGGCCTCAGTCGGGGTCCAACTTTGACAGCCTGCGGCCCAGCGAGTTCAATCTCATGGACGACCAAGGCATCGAGGCGCTCATTGATCTCATCATGGCAATCGAGGCGAAGGCCGACTGGCCCAGCTCTTTCATCACACAGGTGGCCTTCATTCCGAAGGCCGACGGAGGCCTTCGTCCCATTGCCCTACTTGCTGCGGTGGCACGAGTGCATGGGAGGCTCAGGCGGCCCCTCATGCAGAAGTGGGAGAAGGACAATGACAGGCCGTACTGGCGGGCGTGTGCGGGTCGCTCTTGCGACAGAGCGGTGTGGCAGCAGCAGACGAGGTCCGAGTGGGTCGCGATGATGGCGGAGCTACATCCCGACCAAGACTGGGCCTCTGCCAGCATCCTGCTCGACCTGTGGAAAGCATTTGAGCAAATCTTTCACCAGGGCCTGGTGCAAGCGGCCACCAAGTACGGCTTCCCGCTGTGGCTGGCCAAGCTGCAGATTTCGCTGCACCGCGCGCCGAGGGTCCTGCACTTAGACGGGTGCTGCTCGCAGGAGCTGCAGGTCTACCAGACGGTGCTCGCTGGAGACGCGTTTGCCACGGGCTTCATGAAGCTCATGCTGCTGCAGCCTTTGGACGAGATGGTCGCGAAGTTCGGGGCGGTCGCGCCAGCGATCGTAGTGGGCGGCCTAGTGCTGCAGCGCTGGGGCAGTACTGAGAGAGTGCAGGACGGCCTGGTTGGTGCCACGCGGAACCTCGCGCAGCACCTACAGCAGGCGAAGCTCAAGATAGCCGTCAAGAAGTCCAGGGTCCTGGGCAGCTCCACTGGGGTCCGCCGCAATATCTCCAGGAGGCTGCTCAAGGTTGCAGGCGTGCAAGGAGCGCGCCACGCGCGGAACTTGGGCATCGATCATGCTGAAGGGCGACGCGCAGCTAGGGCGATTCGGCAACAGTGGTTCGCCAACGTCGAGTTGCGCATGGGCAAGGTGCGCAGTTTTCTTGGGCTGAGGAAAGGGCGCACAGCGGCGGCCAAGGTTGCCTACACTGGCTTGCATCCCTCGGCTCTCTACGGCGTCAACTGCACAGGCCTCAACGAGAGCGAGCTGTCAAAGATGAGGTCCATCACGGTCAGAGCCGTAGAAGCTCGGCCAGCAGGCAAGAGCGCCACCGCAGTGCTGATGCTCTCTGGGGCCAGGACCTTGGACCCCGTTTTCGCCGCCACGCTTGGGCCCGTGATGATGTTGGCTCGGACAGTTTGGGAGCAGCGGATCCCGACCTCAATGCTCAGGTCTACCTTCGAGTGGAACGTGAAGGTAGCCAAGAACTGGTCTGACGTGCGCGGGCCAATCGGAGCTGCAGTCAAGTCGCTGCAGAGAGTCGGCTTCACGCTCTCCACCTTCACCGAGTGGGTCTCCGAGGCTGGCGAGAAGCTCAACTTGGCTGTGCACTCGCCGTGGACGGTGAGGCAGATTGTCACCAAGTCCGTCGAGCACTGGCAGCTGGCACGGCTAGCGAAGTCCACGCACTACGGCATCTTCGAAGCTAGGGGGGTCTTCTTGCCACAGGTCCGACGTTGGATCAACACGGGCCGCGGGTCAACCAAGGTGGCGCGGAGCTGGAGGACGTTGACCCCTAGCGAGGCTGGGTACGCCAGATCGTGCCTTGTCGACGGGCAGTGGCTGAATGAGAGGCGCTGTGCGGCAGGCCTCAGCTCGTGCTCTGCATGCTCCCTGTGCCCTGGCAAGCTGGGCACGTTGTGGCATCGTCACATGGAGCGCCAGGAGGCATGGCCCAACCTCTCGCTACCTTTTGAGCTGGAGCGTTTCAAGGGCATGGAGGGCTCCACCACGATCAAGACGCTGTTTGAGCGGCTGTGGCTACCCGAGCCTCGCGCAGGGTGGGAGCCGCCTGGTGACGACCCCCTTGCGCACGCGCAGTGGATCAAGGGCAACGAGGAGGGCATGCCGTTTGCAGTGCTTGACCTGTACGCCGACGGCGCTTTCATCGACGGGGTGGCCCAGATTGCCTGTGCTGGTTGTGTGGTGGTGGCCCTTCCACCAGGGGGTGACAACGTGGACCCTGGACTTGGGTCAGCCACGCGTGCTCTAGCCTCGCCGCTGGCGGGGCCACTGCAGTCCATCGACGGGGGCGAGTTGCTGGCGCCCCTCCTGCTTCTCAAGTTCAGTCTACCACCAGTGACGGCTCATTTTGATGCAGCATTTGTGGTGGACGGGGTCAACGTTCGCGGGCCGAAGGTCACCACGAGCAGCAAGTCAGCGTGGGCCGAGCTCTGGGTCCGCGTTTGGCACGCGATTCAGGACTTCGGAGGGCTTGGCGAAGGTGGCTTGCGTGTAGTCAAGGTCAAGGCCCACGCCTCGGTGCAGCACGTGCAAGAATGGCTGGTCACAGCCAGAGCGAGGCGCGGCAACATGGAAGCAGATCGGTGCGCCAAGTTCATCGCCAGCCGCACGGGGGCCACCGACGAGATCAGGCAGGCGATTCGCGCGAGGCAGACCATGCTGGATGCGGCGTTTTTCTGGGTCGCAGTTGCTGGGGGCCAGGCTGCAGATGCCCGTGCGGATGTATCCGGCGAGGCGGCGGCCAGGCGGGATGGCAAGATCCTTCTCCACCTCACGGGCCATGAGGTCGTCGAGGTCCCCAACGGCGGCATCCACTGTCTGCGTTGCCTGAAGACCGCCTACAGCGCCAACATCAAGCCCACTTCTGGGCCAAGCCGCGCGTGGCCAGGCCGCACGCACCCCTTCGCTCTGGCGGCACGGCGAGCATAGGCCTGCTCGAGCTACATCGCCTACGGCGACCACAGCAGCCGCAGCCTTTGCAGCGCTGGCGGCGCGCGAGGCTGGCGCGCAGGACGCGCCGCTGCTCCCAAGGGGGCGCAGGTCCAGAGCCCGCAGCTCTGCGGAAGAGATCCGAGGCTCCATCGGCTGCAGCGAGGAGCCCAGGGTCAAGGTTCTCAGGACGTTCCAGGGGAAGGTCGATTACCTGCTGGCTGCAGCGTCTGGTTCCTGTGCGAGCGGGGCCGTGAGTGAGGCCGACCGAGCTGGCGGGGCACCCACCGTTGGCGATGCCGCTTGTCCTTCGGTTGCCGCGTCGCCTGAGGCTGAGGCCGCTCCCACGCCTTCTGCCGAGCCCGCGGTCAGGGCGCGGCACAGCAGCGGCCAGCCTGCTTCTGCTGACCCGCCTGGACCCTCTGGGCCCCTCGCAGCCTCGGCCTCTGCGTCTGCAGGCACAGGGGTTCCAAGGGTTGACGGCGGCGGGCACGCACTGTGCACTGTTAGTGGGTATCGAGTTTGCACGCGCTGCCACTGCTATGCCCGTGTGATAGGCGGCAAGCACAGGGGCTTGTCCGCCGAGTGCATGCTGCCCGTGACCGCTCGAGGCCTGCAGCACCGCCTCGAGAAGGTTGCGAATATCAGGCGGGGGCTGCCGCCGAAGCTGGCGCGCCCGATGGCGAAGGCAGGCTGACGGGTCAGGCTCGGCAGCGGCGGGCTGGCCCTTTTGGCTAGCTCGCACCTTGGCTGCTCGGCTTCCCGCGGCTTTCGCCTGCCGCCTGACAGCTGCCCCTTGGCAGCGACTTGAACCTGAGCTCGCGCCGCGCGAGCTTGGCCACACCTATCTATATATATATATATATATATATATATATATATATATATGAGAACAAACACACAAAAAAAACGGCCCGAGTGCTGCAAGCCGCATGCGCCCCGCACACCCAATCCGGCACACCCCTCACACGCTTCGTGGCCCCATAGGGAGCTCCACCGAAGGCCCCAGTGCTGCCGGCCGCATGCGTCCCGCACACCCATGTCGGCACACCCATCACACGTTTCGTGGCCCCATAGGGAGCTGGTGGTCCCGACAGCTTCCCTAGGGCCGATTTCTTTGTCGTCGTCGTCCGTCATCGACGTCCGACCTGCGCGCGTCGCGGGGGCTCCGCGTAGCGCGGCGCCCGCAGCCTTGAATTTTGGAATGCCCGGGCAAAGAGGAAAGAAAAGAAGGGGAGGGGCGTGATCTTCGTGTGGGGCGTGCCGACACGGGCGTCGCGGCGCGCGGGCGCTGCCGTCGGGGTTCCCAGGAAAACACCTTGCGGAGGTTACGCTCAATGTCACGAGTTCTCAGAGTCAGGCAGACCCAGACAAGTCACAGTCGTATGCATTTACACTAGGCGACTCCATGCTCGCAATCATGCAAGTAGAATCCTTCGCACGCATATACATTCAGAACCAGACCCACTCGCGCTTAGGCTCGCCCGCGCTCAAGCTTTCATACTCGGGCCTATCGTTTTCGTTCGTGTTGTGTACCTTATCACACAATTCGGCACACCCCTCATACGGTTCGTGACCCCATAGTTATTCACAATTGCGGTATGCACAACTGCGTATGGTTGGGTCCTTCGCTGGGCTAATTGGACCCTGACCCCGCCGATCTGCTTGAGGGGTGCCAACACATTTCAGAAATGTGGCAAATCCCTTGTGCATTTGGACCCTGACCCCGCCGATCTGCGTGAGGGGTACCACCGAATTTCAAACATGTGGCTAATCCCCTGTGTCTTTGGACCCTGACCCCGCCGATCTGCGTGAGGGGTGTCAATTTTTACCCACCTCAGCAATTCAGACAACACGCTCAGGGCGTGGGAAAAATGTCCGTTTGGGGCCTCCCGCCTCGCGCGGTCCATCAATAAGGAACAGTAAGCAGCAAAAAGTCAACAAGGAACAGCAAGCAGCAAGAAGCATAATTGTAACAGTGGAAACTGGAAGCTGCAACTGGCACAGGAAAGTGCGAAGCTTCGGCCTGCAGCCTGGTGGCACCACAAGGGGGCCGGCGGATTTGGCGCTCCGCGCGGATTTTATTGTCCTTCGCTGGAACGTCCTTGCAGCGCCTCTGGTGCCGCCCCTGGCGCGCTCCGCGCGCCAGGTAGGGGGCTCCAGCTCAGGTGCAAGAAATCCGCGCGGAGCGCCAAAATGTTGTCTAGATGCCGTCTTTTGTTCTTCTCATATAATAAGGTCGAGGTCGTTTCGGGGAGGGTACCCTAGTGTTCTTCGTGTGTGTGTGTGTGTACACGTGTGTGTGTGTGTGTCGGACGTTTTTGTGCAGCCTGGGGAGGGGATCTTGTTCTGTTTGTTTTGGCCGGCGGAGGGTCTCATGTTCTTGAGGGGTGTTCGTCTGGCCTAGGTCCGATTGTACCCTTGGCCGCCTTCTACAGCATCTGGCGGTCAGTGCCTGGCGATCTGCAGGATCGTCGACGGGTGGTCGTGCCCCACCGGCAAAGCTCGACGAGGCCGACTGCGCTCTTTCTTTGTTTGAAGATGTTTGAAGGTGCCTGAGGGCTAATATTCTGTGCGCGGGCGCTCGTGCGCGAGTGATTGCGGCATCGCTGGCAGAAGAACACTGGTCGCTGGCTTGTGTGATGGAAGCAGCTGGGAAAGTTATTGCAAGAGCAGTGAGCAGTAACTTCATATTCTCTGTTGTAGCAGCTTGACCATGCTTTGTGGCTGTGGTAGCGGTTGTTATGACGGCCGTGTCCAGTCGCAGTTCCCGCACGATCGGTAAATAACACGGCCCGTAAAAAGGTTCCCTTACCAGAGGTAGAAATTATGGTGTGTGGTATGTGTGTGTGTGGGTTCGCTGGTGGTGGTAGCGGCAGCAGTAGCAGCTGAAGCAGCAGCAGTAGTCGTAGGAAGAGGGGAGGCCACGAAGATCTGAAAGGCACAACCTCATCATGCGGTGGCGGCATGTCGCCTAGGTCCAAGCGCGTGTGGCGAGACGAGCGAACATAACAGCCTGGCGTTTCCAAGACGTCGGGCTGGCTCTGTGGGCCACAGAGGCCGACGGCTCGCGGGCTGGGTGGCTTCGACTAGCAGATCACGCTCGCTCTTGCGAGGAGCAGCGTGCACCGCCAAGAC
>CAUYUJ010014780.1:297673-336493 GCA_963575745.1 Prorocentrum cordatum
CTTCCGAGCCTGATGGATCTGTGAGGGCCCCAGGCCCCAAAAAATGAGCGAGAACGGCCTCATTATAGTGAGAGCATGGCAGCGCCAGGACCGCAAGGACAGGGCCCCCCCCCCCGGCCCTGGCTGGCGCGCTTGGGCTTGGCCTCCACGCGGCCCACCGAGAGCCACACGCCACAGGCGCCGCTGCCTGCTTGCAGGGGCCGTGGCCGTTGTTGTGTGCGCGCAGCCAGCCAGGGCCGGGGCCGGGAGACGACCCCCTTGGGAGGCCGAGAAGGACGAAGGAGCCGCCAGGAGTCGAAGAAGAGAGCGCTAGAGTTAAGTCGGGCGTGTCCCTCTACAGGAGGAGTATTCAAAAGCAGTAAGACAATAGTCTGGGGACGATGTTTCGATTACTTGTTTGACTGTGTTGGAGTATTGTTTTGCCTACCTTAGATTTGTCCGTCGAGATCCGCCTGTAGGAGGACATGCCCGACCCAACGCCAGAGCCAACCCGCCCAGCAAGGAGGCACGGCGAGGGTGCAGGGGCCCAGGCAGGCCATGTCTGAAAGCAGGCAGAGGCAGTTACAGTCAACCGCAGAGTAAGGATGGTTAACCTTCCCAAGGGAACTCTTGCATCCTTGCCTCCTCGGTCCATCCTTGGCCACTTTCGTTGGTCGCGCCCCGCTCGAAACGCTTCGAAATGGGCGTCCAAGGGCCCTGCATCCTTATCGCGCATCCTTATTCTACTTGTTGACTGTACCCATGCTGCTGCCCTGCCCTCGCTTTACCCCTCTGCCTTGTCGGGCCTCCTGGGAGGCCCTCGTCGCCACTGCCGGATGCGCCTCGAGATCCTGGTCAAAGCGCGCTTGGGGAGACGGCCTTGGAGGCCGAGAGTGACGAGAGAGCCGCCAGGAGTCGAAGAAGAGGGCGGTACAGCCAACCCGTCAGTAAGGATGCGCGGCAAGGATGCAAGTCAACCAGACCACCCCAACCCAGCCCGAAGGCCTCAATTAGCCCTCCGTTTTCACCCAGGCCTCCCAGATGGGGTCGGAGGAGATGGGGTCGGAGGATCGCGCCGAGTTGCCGATCATCGACGATGCGGCTCGACGTGGAACCCGATTTTCCCTACGCCGACGTCGCCGATGCATCGCCGACGTCGCTAGTGCATCGCCGATGTATCGGCGATGCGGCGCGATTCTCGGACCCCATGTATTCGGACCCCATCTAGGGAGCTTCTACAAACCACCCCAACCCAACCCGAAGGCCTCAAGTTGCCCTCCATTTCCAGTGGAGTGGGGGTCGGGGAACATTGGAAAAAAACCTGTGGATCCCGTACCCCGCAAAACCCGAAATTCGGGTCTTCGGGTTGGGTTGGGGTGCTCTGAAAGGTAGTCAGCAAGGGCATTGGTAAGCCATGTCGACACGTTGCGAGCGGGGCGCCGCTAGCGAAAGCGGCCAAAGATGGGCCGACGGGAACGGATGCAAAGGCAACCTTGGAAAGTCGTTCATCCTTGCTAGGCGCGTTGACTGTACACAAAGATGCATTTTCGGAGGTCCGCGCGGACTTCTTGGATCGGCGCTGGACCCCAACTGGCAGCACCTCCAGCGCCACCCCTGGCGCACGCAGCGCGCCATGGAGGGGGATCCAGCACCGATCCACGAAAACCCGCCGGATTCTCCGAAAATGCATGCGTGCAGTTTTCTGGTGGTTGCCTTAGCTGCCACGATACGCCCGATCTGACATGCAAGACGTGCCGTGCCCAGAGCGTCCGTGTTAATGTGTTGCGTGTCGGCTCGGCCCCGCCCGTGGTTGGGCCGCGCTTGGGCGAACGTCGCGCGCCAGACCCACGTTTTCAGTCTACTCCTCCTCCTCCTCCTCCTCCTCCTCCTCATTCTCCTCCCTCTTCCTCCTCCTCCTCCTCCTCCTCCTCCTCCCTCCTCCTCCTCCTCCTCCTCCTCCTCCTCCTCCTCCTCCTCCTCCTCCTCCTCCTCCTCTTGCGTGCTGAGTATCGGGGGCAGCCAGGCTGGCTGCTCCAAAGACGCCTGGAGTGGAGGCGGGCCCAGCGGGAGGCGCGGAGCCGAGGGCGGCGGACGACCGACGGGCAGGGCCGGCGTTGCCGCGGTGCGGCGGGGACGACGGGGCGAGAGGGGGTCCTTTGCTCCCGAGGTCCAGACCCTGGCGACTGTCTTCGGCCCGTCCGGGCAAGAGCCGGATTTCCTGGACGTGTTTTGTTGCGGCTGTGGTTCGTTCGTGCATCTCGGGGGGGTGCAGGGACCACGCCGACGGCACGTGAGAGTGGCCTGTCGCCAGAGTGACCTCTGGTGCGGGCCCAGTGGGGTCCCCCGATCGCCGGACGCAATGCGATAGTAGCGTCTTGCGCGCTTGTGTTGGGTCGGGCATGTCCCCCTACAGGCGGATTCCGGACGAAAACAAAAAATAGTCAAAACAGATCCCAAATTGGTCAAACAGACCGTCCACAGAATCGTTTCCAGACGACTGTCTTTTACCATGTTTGAACATTCCTCGTATAGAGGGCCAGGCCCAACTTCACGCTTGTGCTCGGTTCCCCCGCGGCCCCCCACAGAAGCCGCGCGCCAGAGGCCACTCTTAATTACCACAGGGTCACTCTCTGCGCGCAGCTGATGGCAGGGACCCCCAGAGACCGTGGAGGAGTTCTTCGGCCACGCACAAGGGGGGGGGGAGGGGGGAGGGCTTCTCAGAAGCACCCCCTGCTTCTTCGAAGGCGCGGGCCGTGTCTATAGATGTAGGGCCGCTTCCTTCTAAGAAGCTTCCTTCTCAGAAGCCCTCCCCCCTCCCTCCATCCCCTTGTGCGCGCCGCCGAGTTCTGGGGGCCGCCGCTTGAAGCTTTCTTGGAGGCCTCTCGGGGGCATCCGGGGCGCCACTGGGCTCGGGGCGATATTTCGAGTAGGGGATCAACTACAGAATTGATTTGCCCAGAACTTGATGTTCCGTCTCATCTAGAGAGGGAACAAGTAAATCGTTCGTGGATTACTACGTCTTCCTTCGGCGATTCGACGAGCAAATCAAGTTTGGGCGCCTCTGCGGCAGGTTTGATCGCTCTCATGACCGAAAACGCAGGACTGTCACATCCATGCAAGCACAATGCTGCTCCAGCGATTGGGGGCCTTCGGGCCAAAGACCCCGAGCTTCCGAGACAGCCCACGGCACCCCAAGAGTAGCCCAAGAGGATCCCCCTGAAGTCATCTTGGCGCATGTTGGACGTCGGGGAAAATCGGCAGTCCCGAGGCTTCGAATCAGTTCGCGCGGAACACCACGCCCGGGAAGTGGCCGGAGGTTTAGTGAGCTGGTCGGGCGGGACCCTTAGGAGAATGATAAGATTCAATCCGCAAGAGCCAATGCTGAGTGAAGACTATTGGGAGTTGGAGTCGGCTGGGGGCTAAGGTGGCCCAGCATTGGTTCCGGCCAGCAGAAGAAGTGGGAGAATCGGGGCCCCCTCAACGCCACGGCCCGACGCGGGTCGAAAAACTTGATAGTTTCGACCTGGGAGGAATCCAGGGACTGATTTCAAGCAGATTTGCCCTCGTCCCCTCCTCTTGACCGTTGTTTTCGGGACCCACCCAGCGCAAACCCCCTGGCAGCTTCCAAATTGGGAGCTTGAAGGAATCCCATTTCGTGGCAGAGGCACCGTGGCAGATTTAGTCTTGGTGGCCGTCCCAGTCCAGGGACCGATGCCGGCACACGTTGTTCACACAGTGTCGTCACGGCGCTGACACGCACCGCCAGCATGCAGCGCCGACCTGCTAGAAGCACGGGCGTGCACTGCTGACTGCTGCCGCGCGATGCTCACTCACGATGCTGATGCACACTGCTGGAAGAGTGCTGGGACGCAGAGTTCCCGATCCTCCTTCTCCACATTCTCCTTCCCTGTCCCCCCTGCCCCCTCTGCGCATCCTCCAGCCAGTGCCCCTGCACCCGAAGCACACGGCTTTACAGGCCGAGGCCTTGTTGTTCGAGGTGGAGGGCAAGGATAAGTAGGGGGAGGAGGAGGAGGAGTGGGAGGGAGACGGGGACGAGGAGGCGGAGGACGCGGGTAAGAAGGAGGGGAAAAGACGTTGCTCTAATCTGCCATGCAAGGCTCGCGGTACGCAGAGTTGAATACGGAGGGGGCATTGGTCAAGGATTGTGCCCAGGGGGCTTCAGACCCTGGAGGATTCCCTAGCTGATGATGTCGGTGGCGATACCCCTGGCTGATACACAATTGGAGTTCCACTGGCTTCCAGACACCGGATTCCTTATCCAAGGCTTCCGTATTTAATGCCTCCGCCGTATGCAGTAAGTCGTTGCGTTAGTTTGCCATTAGAAGGCTGTGTACACCGCAACGGGGTTGGTCTGGGAGTGGAGCGAATAGTAGAGTATCACGGTTCTCATGTTTCTCACAGGTGTGTTTTTTGTTCCAGTATGTTATGCTTCCTCTCTGTGGACGATGCAACATATTCCTTTGCTCGAGGATGTTTGAGTCCCGTTCCCCAACGGAATTGAGACCAAGTCGCACAACTCCTCCGCGCTGGGTGTTAGATCTGGTTCGCATCGTTAGTTATTACGCTGGTCTGGTCTGGAGAAGTTCTTGTTTGGTCCGCGTCAGCAAATCAAGCACCCAAGTGGATGCACGATGCGCCTGAAGGCAGACGTGAGGGTGCTTTGGCGGCCACGTCCAAACAGGACAGTTCAGCTGTTCGCATCAGACGTCCGAGTCCAGGAGTGGTGGTGTTGCAACGGCCACGTGGCCTCCTCTTCTGCTCCGCTCCATGGCTCACGTCCAGGGGTGAATCGGGCAGGAAGCTCCTCCTGGCTTCCAGTGCGACGTGTTCAGAAATGTATGCAGGATCTGGGGGGGGCCTCTCAGTGCGCAGCGCTGTCAATCTGGCAGCGGTGGGGCGGGGTCGAGGTGGCATTAGGGTAAGCAGGGGGAGCCGGATGATTAAAAGCAGGATGAATTTGAGCAGGAGTATGAGTGGAAGGGGTGCCGAGTGGACGGGGGAGGTGGGGGGGACGGGGTGAAGACACGAGGGGATGAGGAGGGGGGAGAAAGAGGGGGTGCTGAAGAGCAGGAGGTGCAGTGTGTTGTGACGGAAACTGCTCTGGCCAGGCCGTGCCTGGATTCGGCGACCAGGTCCTTCAGGTGATCGGGTCCGCGTGCTCTGCAGCAAGGGGGCCTCAGGCGCGCAGGCTACCAGCGCCTGTTTGCGACCCCCGGTAGCTTCCATTCCCGCCCCAGAGCTGGCCCCCTGCAACAGGACTCGAGCTAAACGGTGTGTTGGCGATTTCGTGGCCCGTTTTCGTTTTGATTACGTTTCGCGGCAAAGTTAGAACGAAGACAGAAGGAGGGAACACGAAAGCAAACCGAAAACGAAAAAACACTGTTTAGCTCGAGGTAGGAGTCCTTGTGAGGCCCCTGGAGGCCTGACAATGTCCAAAAACATCAGATCGCCTCCCCCCATCGACTTGTGATGTTCTACATGTGACAGGGCCTGTGGAGCTGAATCCATGTGATTGGAGTGCTACATGGTGTCGACCATTGCTTCGGTGTATCACTGAAACGAGTGTGAGTGCCAGCGCCCGTTGGCTCATATCTACACTGTGTACCTTGGAGGGTCGAGGGTCTCGACTCTCAAGGGTCGAGGGCAAAACGTGGCAGCGGCCCCGCCCCACCTGTCGTCTCGCCGTGCTGTGGCCATGTGGTCTTTTTCAGGCTGCCGACGGCTCTCGCAGGAGCAGAGACGTCGGTGCGGCCTGGCTCCATTGCCAGCAGCTCGCTCCCACGCGTCCAGGCGCTTTCTCAACCTTCGGTGCCCCCCCCACCAGCAGGCTGGGGTGTGGACAGTGGAGGAGGAGGGGAGGAACGGGGGGAGCGGGATGACGAAGAGCAGATGTGGGGAGGAGGAGGAGGCGGAGGCGGAGGAGGAGGAGGAGGAGGACGAAGAGGAGGAGGAGGAGGAGGACGAGGAGGAGGAGGAGGAGGAGAAGGAGGAGGAGGACATGTTGATAGAGGAGAAGAAAGATTTCGATTCGTTGTTCGCATCCTCCTGGTCGCAGGGACGCTGAAAGTATGGCAGCTCGTCCGTCTCAGTGGGCCCCCATTGAAAGACGTTCGTGAAGCTACCTGCTGCTGAGATGCCGTAGTGGATGCTCGCTGCGTCACTGGCAACGCTGCGTCCGGGGCCCTCCTCCCTGCTCTTTACGTATGTTGCGGAGCCTCGCGGCCGTGATCTCATCCCCAACGCGGAAGCGCGTCTCACAGGCCGTTGGGAACATCTTGCTCCTCCTCCCCCTCCTCCTCCTCCTTTGCCCTTCTCCTCCTCCTCCTCCTTCTCCTCATCCTCCTTTGTCCTCGTCTTCCTCGTCTTCCTCCTCCTCCTCCTCCTCCTCCTCCTCCTTTGTTCTCACCTGTCCTCCGCAGGATCTGCTACGAGCAGCCCGCGGAGCTCATCCTGCTGCCGTGCCGCCACGGCGGGCTGTGCGAGGACCCCCCCGCGGCGGATATGCCAGCTACAGCAGCCAAACCTCGAGGCCTCCCAACGGGAGTGGCAATCGACGGGGCAGGAGGATCGCGCCGCATCGCCGATGCATCGGCGACGTTGTTCGATGCGGAGCCCGCTATTTCTCCACGCCGACGGCCCCGATGCACCGCCGACGACGCCGATGCATCGGTAATGCAGCGGCGATGCGGTGCGATACTCCGAAACCCATATACCCGGACCATATTCAGGGGGACCTCTATACTGTAGTGGTTCCTAAAAGCACTGGAAGCGTGTTTTTGTTCCGTTTCCCACTCCTTCGCTTTTGGCTAAGCCAGAACGTTTAAACATTATCCGATGACGTACCCAACCTTTTCTTCACATTTGGCGAATAGATCTGGGACCGCTCAATACAACCAAACACGTTGAAGGCCCCCAGTGCACATAGCTGGACATCCCAGGAGCCCACGAAAATGACGACAGTTGCGCGGTTCGCAGCCTCGCAGGGAGCCGCGAGGTCGCGGAAGATCCGCGTGGATCTCCAGTTCGTTGGACCTCCCAGGAGCCCACGAAAATGGCGACAGTTGCGCGGTTCGCAACTTTCCAGGGAGCCGCGAGGTCTCGACGAGGGAAAGGGCGACTAACCTGGAAGGAGGGCGGGGCTGAGGGGAGGGGAGGAGGCGGGGAGGAGGGAGGAGGGAGGCGGGAGGAAGGAAGGAGGAGGTGGGGCCCAACTGAGGGAGGGTTGGGATCCAAAAGGCACCCTGGAATGCGCACGGCAGGCAGGTTGCGTTGTGAGACCTACGAACGTATCGGGAACGAGAAGACATGTTAGTCGCCGTGGACGCTTTACAGTGTATGTATAGAATTCGGTGTGCAGCCATCTATGTGGTGCTAGTCATGCGGTGCGTACAGCTTGCGTGGTGCAATAGATGGTGTGCAACCTATGTGGAGCAAAAGGTAGTGCAATCTGTGTGGCTCAACATGTGTTGCGCATGTGTGTGTGTGTGCTATCTTTGTATGCAGCCTATGTGGTTCAATCGAGGTTTTGCCATCTGTGTGGTGCAATATACGGCGTTAAATCCAGGTGGAGCAGCCAACGTGGTGACATATATGGTGTGCCATCTATGTGGTACAATCGACGTAGTGCAGCATTTGTGGTGCAATAGATGCTGTGCCATGTATGTGAAGCAATCGCTGTGGTGCAAAACATCTGTTTCAACCCGTGCAGTCTATGTGGGGCAGTTGCTGTTGTGCAATCGATGTGTAACAAACTAGGTGATGCCATCTATGGTGTGCAATATACGTGTCGTAACACATGTTGAGCAGCCTATGGTGTGCAATACATGTAGAGCGATATATGTGATGCAATACAGGTGGTGCAATATTACTGGTGCAGTATATGTTGCGTAATATATGTTGAACAACCTCGGTGGTGCACTATATGTTGTGCAGTCTAGATGTTGCAGTATATGATGCGACATATATGGTTTGCAACCTATGTGATGCAATAACTGTGGTTCAATGTAAGTTGTGCAATCTATGTGTTACCATATGTGTTGTGCAATCCATGTGGTGAAATATATGTGGTGCAATCTATGTGGTGCAACCCACTCTGCTGAACTTGAAGTCGTCAACTCCACTGCTCGCGCAAACATCCCACCCACCCACCCGCAACTTGGTTTGCAAAAACTGTTAAGACCGACTACGACGACACCGACGACAACGACTAGGACGACACCGACGACGTCTCCGACGACTTCGACGACGACAGCGACGCCGACGACGACGACGAAGACGACGACGACGCCAACGAAGGCGACGACGAGGAAGGAGGAAGGACGACGACGGCGACAACGACGACAACGACGACAACGACGAGGGAGGAGGGAGGACGGCAACGACGCGAACGACGACGAAGGAGGAAGGACGGCGACGCCGACGACGACAAGGACGAGGGAGGAGGGAAGACGACGACGACATCGACGACGACGACGGCGACGAAATAGGAGGGACGACGACGGACGACGACGACGACGTGGGAGCAGGAGGAAGGACGACCACGGCGACAACGACGACGGAAACGACCACGACGCCAAAGAGGACGACGACGACGAACACGAGAAAAGACAGAGGACGACGTAGGCGACGGCGACGACGACGCGGGAGGAGGGAGGACGGCGACGACGACGACGACGACGACGACGCAAGAGCGCGCGCGCACGCTTTTGTTGAAAATCCGTGTTGCGAAACATTGGGTTTTTGTATGTTTTTTGGACGCACGATTTTGAAATCCTTCCGAAACCAATGAGTTTTGAAGGTTTTTGGCATACGCCCGCGACGACGCGCGCGTCTGCACTTCGTCCCATTTTTTGCAGAGGATTCTCGCGACGGCACACGCGCAAGGGCGTTCGACAGATTTCGACATGCGCGCGCGAAGCCCGTTTGGTAGCATGTTGTGAAAATCTTGAAAGACCGATGGTTTTCTTAAGATTTCGCAAGAGCTCGCGCGGAAGCTTTTTTAGCAAATCGGTGTTGCGAAACCATCTGTTTTTGCATATTTTTTTGGAAGCTCGATTGCGAAATCCTTCCGGCACCGAAGGTTTTTGAAGGATTTCGGCATGCGCGCGCGACGGCGCGCGCGTGTGCACTTCGTCCTGTTTTTTGCAAGGGATTCGCGAAAACGTGCTACTGTATGCTAGAACACAAAATGTCACCGCATAGTGTTTTTTACAAGGGGACCTCAGGGGGGGGAGCCCGGCCTGCCTGGCATGGTATGATTTCATATTTAGGATGGACGAGTGTGCAGAATATATATATATATATATATATATATATATATATGAAATTATATTATCCCAGGGGGGAGCGATAAGTCCGGGGGGGGGGTAGAGTTTATTTTTTTGTTAGAAAGGAGAATTGATTTTCACCCATGATTTGACACATCCCACGCTCTTGCAAACATCCCACCCACCCACCCGCAACTTGGCTTGCAAAACCTTTTAAGACCGACTCCGACGACACTGACGCAAACGACTACGACGACACCGACGACGTCCCCGACGACTTCGACGACGACAACGACGCCGACGACGAAGACGACGACGACGACGCCAACGAAGACGACGACGACGAGGGAGGAGGAAGAACGACGACGGCGACAACGACGACAACGACGACAGCGACGAGGGAGGAGGGAGGACGGCGACGACGCGAACGACGAAGAAGGAGGAAGGACGGCGACGCCGAAGACGACAACGACGAGGGAGGAGGGAAGACGACGACGACAACGACGACGACGACGACGACGAGGGAGGAGGAGGAAGGACCCCGGCGACAACGACGACGGAAACGACCACGACGCCAAAGAGGACGACGACGACGAACACGAGGAAAGACAGAGGACGACGTAGGCGACGCCGACGACGACGACGACGACGCGGGAGGAGGGAGGACGGCGACGACGACGACGACGACGCAAGAGCGCGCGCGCACGCTTTTGTTGAGAATCCGTGTTGCGAAGCCGTGTGCTTCGGCAGGTTTTTTGGACACGCGATGTTTAAATCCTTCCGAAACCGATGGGTTTTGAAGGTTTGTGCAATCTATGTGGTGCAACTAATTTCTGTTCGCAGTGAGTTGTCCACTCCACTGCTCGCGCAAACATCCCACCCACCCGCAACTTGGTTTCCAAAATCTCTTAAGACCGTGACGGTGGGTACCAAATGGCACTTGGCAACGACAGCGACGCCGACGACGACAGCGACAACGACGACGATGACAACGACGATGACGCCGACGACGACGACAACGACGACACCGACGACGACGACGACGACGACGACGACGACGACGACGTCAACGACGCCGACGACGACGACGACGACGACGACGACGACGACGACGGCGGCGACGACGACGACGCCGACGTCGACGACGACGAAGACGACGACGCCGACGCCGACGACGACGACGAAGACGACGACGACGTCGCCAACGAAGACGACGACGAGGGAGGAGGGAGGACGACGACGGCGACAACGATGACAACGACGACAACGACGACAACGACGAGGGAGGAGGGAGGACGGCGACGACGCGAACGACGAAGAAGGAGGAAGGACGGCGACGCCGAAAACGACAACGACGAGGGAGGAGGGAAGACGACGACGACAACAACGACGACGACGACGACGGCGACGAAATAGGAGGGACGACGACGAGACGCGACGACGACGACGACGACGACGACGACGAGGGAGGAGGAGGAAGGACGACCACGGCGACAACGACGACGGAAACGACCACGACGCCAAAGAGGACGACGACGACGAACACGAGGAAAGACAGAGGATGACGTAGGCGACGACGACGACGCGGGAGGAGGGAGGACGGCGACGACGACGACGACGACGACGCAAGAGCGCGCGCACGCTTTTGTTGAAAATCCGTGTTGCGAAACCTTGGTTTCTGTAGGTTTCTTGGACACACGATTTTGAAATCCTTCCGAAACCGATTGGTTTTGAAGGATTTCGGCATACGCGCGCTCTGACGCGCGCGTCTGCACTTCGTCCCGTTTGTTGCAGAGGATTCTCGCGACGGTACACGCGCAAGGGCGTTCGACAGATTTCGACATGCGCGCGCGAAGCCCGTTTGGTAGCATTTTGTGAAAATCTTGAAAAACTTAGTTTTTTTTCAGATTTCGCAAGAGCTCGCGCGTAAGCTTGTTTAGCAAATCAGTGTTGCGAAACCCTATGCTTTTGTAGGTGTTTGGGGAACTCGATTGCGAAATCCGTCCGACACCGAAGGTTTTTGAAGGATTTCGGCATGCGCGCGCGACGACGCGCGCGTGTTCACTTCGTCCCGTTTTTTGCAAGGGATTCGTGAAACAGGGGTTTGTTAGAACAACAACTGTCCCCGCGTATTGTTTTTTTTTTTTTTCACAAGGGAACCTCAGGGTGAGCGATACGGGCCCCCCTGGGATAGTGTAAACTCATATGTTGGATGGACATGTGGCCAGAATCATATATGATTTACATACCCGAAGGGGGGGAGATACGGGGGGGGGGTAGAGTCTACTTTCTTTTTAGAAAGAAGAATCTATGTGGCGGCGGCGAGTCGGCGACGGAGCGGCGACTGCGACAGCATAGCCGCCAGAGCAGCAGACAGGCCCAGCCGACGGGCGGCGGCGAGGCGGCGACGGGGCGGCGACGGCGACAGCATAGCCGCCAGAGCGGCAGACAGGCCCAGACGACGGGCGGCCACGAGGCGGCGACGGGGCGGCCACGGCGACAACATAGCCGCCAGAGCGGCAGTCAGGCCCAGTTCCTCAGAGCAGAAGTAAAAAAAAACCCAAGTAAAAGGATTATGTTGGATTTCGATCGCCGATCCGACTTTGGCGATTCGATTCTGGGCGCTCCTGCACCTGCTGCACATGTCAGACAAAGGGGGCGGTTATGGGGGCCCCCAGGCGGCTCCGTGACCACACCGGTCTTTGAGGTTTAGGTGGGGCTCTTGGCGGAGGAGGAGGGGGGGATACTCCTGGAAGGGTGTCCTTGGTTCTTGGAAGGCCTCAGGAGAGGCTTGGGATATGTTTGTTGAAGGGGCCCTTGAGTATTGGGTGATCCTGGGATCGTGAAGTCCAATGTGCACAGTACGGGCTATTGTCAGTAATGTGGTTGATCCGTGTCCGCTTCATGGGAGGTTCGGCGTCACCCCAACATACTGGTACTATGTGTGCGTCGCCCCCGCGACGCCCGCACCGAGAAATCTCATAGTATGTGCGTCGTGGCGGGCGCTTTCTGGCCACACCGCTCGGGAAACGATATACTGCAAGATGGGTACACTATATGTTCTGGTCGGACGCGCGCCTCCAAGGAGGACATATAGTACTAGTATGTCCCTGTGCGTCCCAGAGGTTGGGGGGTGGAAGCCGAAGTGCGACGTGAGGTGTCCCAACGGGGGGACCGTTCCGTTTCGCGCGTGACGCGCGAGGCGAGGCGAGGCGAGGCGAAGCCGCGCCTGCTCCTGCACTGGCCAGGCCAACAAAATGAGTCTCCCCGTCCCCAGCTCGTGACCCCCAGTGGCTCCCGCGTGTCCCGCCGGTTGTCCCGACGTCTCGATGGCTGACCCGCCCGACGTCTCCTGTCCCGTGGTGGTCCCAATGGCTTGTCCCAACCGTTGTCCCGACGGCTCTCCGTGGCCATCTCGGCTCCAGCCGCCGCTCCTCTCCGCGGCGCGCCGCCGCGGCCCGCGCCCTCCGAATGTAGCGTCGGCGGTGCGCTGCCGCCGGGCGCAGCCACGGCGCCGCCCGCTCCGTGCCCCCGATGCGGCGCTGGCTCGCCGCGCTGCTGCTGCTGCTGCTGCGCGCGCGCGGCGCGGCCGGGCGCGCGCTCCCCGCGGGCGGGGGCCCCCGGCCGGCGGCGGCCCCCGGCCGCCTGAGCGCCTCCGGCCGCCTGAGCGCCTCCGCCCGGCTGGCGGCGCTGGAGGCGCAGCAGGGCGGCCTCGAGCGGCTGCAGCTGCGCCTGTCGCGGCTGTCGGCGCGCAGGGGCTCGCTGGCGGCCGCGCAGGGCGTGCTCGAGGGGCGCGCCGGCGCCCTCGGGCTCCTCGCGCCGCCGGGCGCCGCGGGCCTCTCCGGCGGCCTCGCCTGGCGGGGCGTGCCCCTGCTGCAGGCCGCGCTGGGCCCGGAGGAGGGCCCGAGCTTCAGCAACACGGTGTGCGACGCCACCGACCCCTGGAACCCCTGCGCCCTCGTCGTGGAGTGCTGCGCCGTCCTCTGGGCCGTCGTGTGCCTGGCCGGGCTCCTCGGCATGGACGACAAGGCCGTCACGCTGGGCTGGGACGACAAGGGTTCGGGGCAGCTCAGCATGGTGCACCTTGTACTCCTTGCGATGGTGTGTACTGGCCTATTCTGCTTCATGCTGGGGTTTGTGTCGGGGGACGTGTGGGGATTGTCGGCGGCGGCGTTCTTGATGACCTTGTCTCTGTTCTGCATCGTGTTCGTTGGCGACGATCCCTTCCTCACCAGAGCTCTGAAGGGAAGGGTTGACAGTCTGGGACTCGAGAACAAACAGTTCTCCGACACAGAGAAAGAGCTCAAGGGCAAGAGCAAGGACCTGGAAAAGGTTACGAGCGATATCGAAGATCTCAAACAGAAGCTGGCAGGAGAAGACATGCATGGGCTCGAGGACATGTTGAAGATCTTGCACACTATGTTCGCGCTCGAAACGGTATGCACTTTCGTGCAGGATTTCTTCCATTCGGATTTGGACCAGTCTGGTCACATCTCGGGCTCAGAGTCCGAGTTGTTCATGTCAAAGTTTGGCCTGCTCTGGGAAATGGTCCCAGACAAAAGTATCCAGGACGACTTCGCCAAGCATGTGCGCAACAACGGACTCACCCTCTTCGAGCTGACTCTCATCCTGGACGCCTTGATCAAAGGGGACCCAGTCGCCTGCAGGGCCGAGCTCGAGAAGCTGATCTCGGGCGACCAGGCGCCCCCGGCGCGGGCCGGCAGCCCTCCGGAGGCGTCGTGGAGGGACGCGCCCGCGCAGCTGGAGGAGGAGTACGAGGAGTACGGCGCCGCGCCGAGCTCGGGGAGCCTCTCGAAGTCGGCTGCCGCCCCGGAGGACAAGGGCGCTGGCGGTGCCAAGCGCCCGTCGCACATGCGCTGTTTCCTCCGGTGGGTGTTCATGCTCACGGCCGTGCTGTCGGGACTCATCCTTGCCGTTGCTCTCGACGGCGCGAACGTCCCGTGTGCCATCTGCTCCGGCCTGGCGCTCCTGCTCTCCCTCGGGCTCAACGTCTTCACCGGGCAGCTCGACAATTTGATGCAGTTGCGCCGTGAGGTTTACAAACTCCACGAGACGAACTCGAAGCTGAAGAAGAGCGTCGAAGTTGTTGGTGAAGAGGTGAGCAGGCTGCAGACGCTCCAGGTCGGCCTGGCACAACTGCGCTCGAAGTTCGGGGACAACATCACGGCCGCGCGCGAGGACATACGTTTGCGGCAGAGCCTTGTGACCACAGCTGTGGGTTCGACGCTGACCGCGATATTCAAAGACATGACAACCAGGAAGAGGAAGGAGCGTATCGACCCCTACGACATGCATGAGTTCGAGTACCTGGTAAAACAGATGTTCCAAGACAAGCAGGGGTTTAACGTGGACGCTTTGATGAAGCAGATATCGATGTATCGAAATACTGGTATGGACTCCGAGTCCCTGTTGTACATCATCGGGATTGTAATGAACAGCGAGCAGCGCTCTCATGACATGCGCGCGCGATGAGGCAAGCCCACTGTTCGTTCGTTGCTCATCGCCCCGACGCGCCAGCGTAGGGGTATAAACTTTCCAGGCGCACCAGATCGCGGAACAAACATTGAGATTCCGACGGATGTCTCGATGGTTGTCTAGAGGGTTGTCCCGATGGTTGTCCAGATGGTTGTCTCGATGGTTGTTCCAATTGTTGTCCCGCTGGTTGTCGCGATGGGTAGATAGTGAGATCGGCTGCAATCATGTTTTAAGATCGCTAGATAGTCAGTGACACCGACAGGTCGCACGACCGACATACATGTACACATACACGCATGAACACACACATACATATAAATACATACATGTGTACGTATGTATGCATGAATGTATGGATGTGTGTATGTATCGATGTATGTATGTATGTGTGTATGTATGTATGTATATATGCATGCATGCATGTATGTATGTATGTATGTATGCATGTATGTATGTATGTATGTATGTATGTATGTATGTATATGTATATGTATGTATTGTTGTATGTATGTATACATGTATGTATACATGTATGTATACATGTATGTATATGTATGTATGTATGTACGTGTGCATGTATGTATGTATGCATGCATGCATGCATGCATGTATGTATGTATGTGTGGATGTATGTATGTATGTATGTGTACATGCGTGTGTGTGTGTATGTCGGTATGTTTGCATGTGTGTGCATGTACGTATGTATGCATGCATGCATGCATGCATGTAGGTAGGTAGGTAGGTCGGCGGGTAGGCCGGTGCGTATGTATGCATGCCTACATGCATGTATGTTGTTGCATGTATGTGTGTATGTATACATGTATGTACGCATGTATGGATGCATGTATGTATGCATGTATGTATGTATGGATGTATGGATGTGTGTATGTATGTATGTGCGTATACATGTGTACACGTATGTACAGATGTGTGCCGTTGTGATACCATCAAGTGTATATATGTGTTTATCGAGATATATTTGTAGATCGACATTTGTATACCAGCGCGCACATACCAACAGGTGTATACCAACATGTGTGTATTGGTAGGGCCTTACTTACCGACACTGTTAGGCGAAACTCCAACCGACGGTTTCCCCTGCTACTCGGGGACACACACACACTCACCGCCAAATGGCGTTTGATTTTTTGTAATAGAGCCACAACGCATCAACATTGATATGGCAACATAATGTAATAGTAGCAGAACATCATCTGCAACAGCAATGCACACACTCATTATGACGTCGCCTTCGTTCACGTCCCCCCAAACAAAACCACGCATCAATAACATTTGCAGGAGTTGCGTTGCACGTGTGAGATACGCAAGAGAGGCGTCGTTTGAAGGTCCTCGCATTGATTGCAATGCATTGCGAATATATATTGGGGGCCTTCCGTGTCTGCACCTCCAACGTTTTCTTCCGTTTCCATAGCCATTTTGGTTTCAGCATGGACGTCGATTCTGTGCATGAGGAACCGCCACAAGCGCCCATTGCGGCCGACAGTGATTCAATCGATGGGGATCCCGAGAATGCTAGGCGAAATTCCTCACGGTCTGGCCGCCCACGAGGTGAGTTGGAAAATGTCGGCATGATCACGTTGTATATGATATGTGCGACTGCGGCTGTGGCAGGCTTCACGGCTGTTGAGCGTTTGCAGTGCCAATGCGATGATCTGGTCTTGACTTCTGTTGGAATAGGTGTGTGGGAAATTCTGTCGGCCAGCGATGTTGCAGACACCATTGGCAAGCTCAACGGCAACGCTAGATTCAAAGATTTCATCGCCGCTTCTTTTCAGCGGCCATCGCGAAACGAATGTGTTGGGGCTGTGGGTTATCAGTTGACGGATGTGGCTTCGCTTGTACATGAATTGCGTGTGCCCCACGGCTGCATTGATCTGTTTAGTTTTGTGTGCTACAAGTTGGTTCACAATCCAATTGATGGTAAAACAGCTTGCTTCAGAGACGTATTGAGCATGTGGTCTGATTTTGTTGCTTATCGTCCGTCTGTATGGACATGCCAGACAGTATACGTTGGAACAGACTTTGCAAAATTGATCGTGCCTGGCTGGCCCTACTTGAAATTAATTCCGCTCGCACCTGGGCTAAGCATCAAACATCATATATTATTGATGGGCCCTGCGATGTCAACCGTCAAACAACACATGGGTGCAATGCGTGATTTCTCTTCTGCTGTTGTGCGCATAACGACTGGAGATAGTGAGCAAGAACATGTTGTCGGCCCGAGGGGTGCTCGACCTGGATTGGAATCATTCCCAGTGGAAGTCATTATTGATTACCTCGATGCGACGCGATACTTGAAAGGTCTGCGACTGGCTGACAGATGCAAACGGGCCTGGGCTAAAGTTCTTGCTCGGCACGACCAGTCCGCGGGCGACGAGTTGGTCAGGCGAAGCGTGTGCATCAGTTATGACGTTTTGAGGCGTGGACGCTGGAGACTCGATGTTGTCTGTATGTTGTTGTTGCGACGGTGGTTTCAAACCAATATGGGGCTGGCGCATTTTTATTTTTATACTGACGGATCACCCCAATGGAGGGGAGTAGAGCTTTTCGCCACCACCGTTGACTGTGTTGGTAGAATTTCGGGCGAATGGATTTGTCTTCGGTACCTCTTGCCAGTCATCCGCATTGGTGGTCAGCACCTCAGCCTGTATGGAAAGCTGCATGCGCTGCTATGGAAGTTTGTGCTGTGTGTGGGTCCGTCATTTGTATCGCTCAGGCAGATGTTGGCACGGGTCGTATCGGTGACATCGGATATGGGCACTGAGAGGTTGTTCGGCAATGCGAAATACATCTTGCCAGCATTCTGCAAGCACGTAGGCGTAGCAGTACCGCGAGGCATGCCAACGCAGACACGTGTGTTCCCATATGCAGTGCAAGCGCCAGGTTGGATGCACATCCTCGACACGCTCATTAGGAGGGCTTTGTGTAGCATGGACTGGTTCCCGCGATGGTTGGACGGCATCAAAAGCGCACTCACTTTCTTGCGGCAATACAGCGTTGAGATCGCCAGGAACTTCAGGGAGGCCGGTTTGTCAGCGGTCGCTGAGATCGTGGACGCGTTATCGTTGCCATACTTCGCGCAGTGGCGGTGGGGCGCGCTCCACGAAGTGCGCGGATCTCTCAAGGGAGTCATCGGCATATTGCAGAGACATTGGGGACACATGTCATTCCTCAAGAAAGTCAGGGACACTTCGTTGATCAGGAGGGTTCGACGGGCGATGGATGACCAACGATGGGTGGATCTCTTTTCGTTCACTGCGTGGCTCGTGGAGTGGTTGACTCATTTGCAGTCGTGGGGCGGGAGCTGCATTTGTCACCAGGCCGATTGCGAGCTTGGGAACCCAGTCGACTGCAAGAGAAAGGGCAGACTTCTTCCTTACGCCTACGGTAAGGCGCAATCTTCGTTCCAGGACCGCTCGTGCTGCCGCTGCCACGACGTATGCGATCTCCTTCGCCTTTGTCTTCTCCCCCCCGTTTTCCCGCTTTTGCTTCTCATCATCCTCTGTCCTCGTTCTCTGATTCATCTTTCCCCGCTTTGTATCCCACGCAGTGCCCGTTCTCATCTTCGCCTGGGGGAGGGGGCAAGGGCATCTAATGTCGTTGACGTCGTGGATGTGTCAATCGACCAGTGTCAGCGTGATCGAAAACAGCGTTTCAAACATCTTTAACGGGGGGGCCGTCGCCAAGGGAACCTCGGAGTAGGTATGCAATCTCGAAGTTTTCCAGGATGTTGTTTCAAATCAGGTTGAGCAGAACTCCGAGGGGTAAGGTTTTTCAAATCAAGCGCCCCCCCCACTCCCTCCATGCGCTGTTTTCGGCATGCGCGAGCAGTCGCGATAGTAGCAGCACGTCCCAGGAGGCATTGAAGGAGGCTGAGGCTTGGACAACGTCCACCTTCGGGGGTGATCAGTCTTTGCTTCAGCAGTGCACGGGATCTGTTCGCATGGTCTGCGCACTCGGGCTCAGGAAGCTCGATTACATGAATACGGTGCCATATTTGTTTTCTCGCCTTGGGGAGCCTGGGGTCAAGGAGTTGGCGCTGAGACAGTTTGAATCGACAGATCGTGCACTTCACCACCCTCTAACCTTGAAGTTCCTGGGCCCCGACTCGCCACTTCGAGATGCAGTGCTAGCGCTGCCGAATGCTGGAGGTCCTTTGCCTGATGCTCTGCGTTTGGAAATAGAGGCGATTGCAGATATCCCATTCGATGATCACGTGTCGGAGTTCCCCCATGCAGTTGCCAAACGAGTGTTGGAAGGATTTCGTTGCTCCAGGTGGCCCTGGGTCGCGTCGCCCCTTCGCTTGGGGCAAAACCTGGATATGGTGAATCAGATGGCAGAGCAGACAGGAATCAATTTGCAGAGATGCTGGAACAACTGGTCATCAGCCATTAACTTTAGGAGGCCAGACCGTCGAGTCAAACAAAAAGTCAGGGCAGTTGTGGATAGAATCTACAGCGTGAACTTGCATCCTGCGTTTGCCAATCAGGGAACCGATGCTGCCGTTGCTGACGATCCCAACGTTTACGACGACCCCGACGCGGACGGCGACGTCGGCAGGCGACCTCCTCCGCCTCCGACTGGATCCATGACTTTAGATGGAGATGAATTCGTTGATGTTGCAACTCTTCGGGACCGAAAGCTCATGGCAGAGTTCGTTCAATCAGCCGTCACCCCGTGCAGTTACATCACGGTCCCGAACAAATCTAGCGCTGATGAGGCATGGTATTGTTTCCAAGTGTTGGCAGTGCAAACCAGAGATATTCTCGTCAAGACCATTGCAACGCGAAAGGTCGACACTGTCACTTGGATGATAGCGCCAATGGCAATTCTCCGTGAGGCTGATCTGCCACGGCACGAAGTCCCAATTTCGATCGATGTTTTCCGCGTGGAGGACTCGATGCATTGCAGCCTTTTTGTTTTTTTGGTAATGACTTGTCAGACAGGCGACATTTCATGCAGTGGAAGGCAGATCAATATACAGTTGACGGTTGCTTACGTTTGATCGAGCCTTCGAAGTTGGCTTGGACAAAGCCACTGTCAGATGCAAAAATACCAATCGCATGTATTATTGATGAGTTGTCGGCCAAAGGTTTCCGCGGGGTGGAGAGGCTGCTTTTCCACGCCAAGAGGGGCAATAAGGAGTTTGATTCGAGGAAGGTTTTGTCGAAACGGTGTTACCTTCAAGCTGTTTTGTCCCAGGCAGATATTTTCAGGAAGGGCCAACTGAGGTTTCGCAGTGATCAACCCCAATCCTACTATAAGCTGCTCATGTCTTCGAAATCGGCAATTCCAGAGATCATGACTGGCAAGGCATCCCAGGAGGCGTTAAATATGCTAGACCCAGATGCGGTGCTGAGCGGGTTGTTGCAGCAGGCTCCTTCTGGGCCTCCAGGGGGCGATGGGCGTCGGGATGCGAGCGTCTCTGGCGATGAGGGGGGGGGGGGGGGGGGGGGGGGGGGGGGGGGGGGGGGGGGGGGGGCGTCCAACCTGCTGATGGTGCTGAGGGCGTTTCTGGAGACGAGGGGGGACTCGGGGGGAGGGCACGTGCCCGAAAGTAAATCTATCACCACGGGGGAATGGATGCATGGGGGGAGGATGGATAAGGCACGAACGGGAGATTAGATCAAGTTCCCACTCAGCATGGTGTAAGTCGGTAGTGATTGTGTTTTCGATGTTCGGCCCCACCCCTCTTCTGACCCCCCCCCCCCAAGGCGGCGTCTCGGGGGTGTTGGCACAAATGCCTCTCAGGACTGCTTCCTCCAGATTCTGATGGTTCGGATCCTGAGTCGGTGGACGGTCCAGTTGGCATGGCAGGAGCGCCTATTGTACCAGCCGACATCATGGGCTGCCCGATCAGAGAGGAAGTGCATTGGAGAGGGGGCAGGGGGCTCCGCGTCTTCTGCCCAGCTCACGGGCATAAATGCAATAAGTACAGGAGCCTCAACTTAGATTTTCATGCTTTCGGCCCCCGTGCTGCTGAGATTTACCTTTCGACATGGCTGAGCAAAGCGCATTCCATGGACATTGGTAGGCATTTTGCGTGGAAGCCATCTGCTGACGACATGCGCGAGTACCTTGAGCAATGAGCAGCAGAGGCGGCTAGGCATCATCATCATCATCATCTTCATCATCGTAACCGTCGCCATCCTCACCAATGCCATCCTCACAATCGCCACCGTCATCATTACCATATTCACCGTATTCCCCTGGGTCTCGCCGACATGGCTGTCACCGTCAACATCAACATCTCACGCATCCGCATCGTCATCACCACCATCACCACGCCCAGCACGCACACTCGTACTGGCACGAATCGTCACCACCATCGCCGTCAACAGCGCAGACGTCGTCATCACCACCCTGCCCCAAACGCGACAGACGCACAACCGAACACACGACATCCTAAATACTTTTTGTTTCACGCGCTGCTGCGGCAGACGAACAGATCTGGCTAAAAACGCCTCGTAGGGACCGTGCGACATGCGTCGCTAGCACGCTGCTTTCGCTCCCGCTCAATGGTCGGTGTGGTAGTGGGCGGCCGCCGCCGCCCCTATAACCGAATTAAACGCAAGTTGCGCCGACGGGTTGCCCCGACGGCGCCCCCGAGCCAAGTGTTCCGGTTGCTAAATGAGCCGCGGCGCCCCCCACGCTCAAAGTACGGGCCCAAATGGCTTGCACAGCGCAGCTGCCTTCGTTGAGCTGTGGGCGAGCATCGCTGCCAATCGCGCAAATATCTGCGCGAACGCACGTGCGGCGTTCAAGCCCGCGTTCGCGCGAAACGGTAGGTGGGTCGGGTTTGCAAAGTTATGGCGCTCCGCCAAACGAGGGTTTGGCGTCGCGCGCGCGGTGCGCCCGCGCAAGGTCTTACCAACCATGCGGTTGGTCATCGGACCTGCCTTCTGGCTGTGCGACCGCGCGGATGCTGATGTTGACCAGTCAGGCATTGTCGCGGGCACTCTAGTGTCTCACTTTGCGGGGCCAATCTGACGCCATGGGCGGCTGCCCGATGCTCACTGGGCTGGACAACTATGCGCTGCCTGGTCAGTGCGCTTCATCGATCGGTGGGGTGGCGGCGGCGATGCCCGCACGCAGAACATGAAATCCGCCGCTGCGTTGCCATTGGCCGCGGGGCGGAAACGCAGCGCAACGCTGATTGGCTGCAGCGCCGATCAACGTTTGCACCATATTTTGGCGGTCGGCTGGGGGGTAACGCAGCGCCGCGCGCCAGCTGCGCGCAATGTTGGCACCCGCAAGTTTTGCACGACAGTCGAGTTGGGGCGTGCGCCCCGCCGCTGCACTGTAAAAACACATACATTGTGCCAAAAGTTGTCGGGGGCAGACATTGGCCGCCCGTCGAGATGGGAGCTCGAAAATTTGGCGGCCATCGCGACTGCGTTCCGCCGAAGCAAAAATTCATCAAGTGGCGCCCCGATGCCCTGCCCATGGGCCGCAGGACAACGCGTGGACCACGCTTGGACCACGCTTGGACCACGCTTGGACCACGTTTGGACCACGTTTGGACCACGATTGGACCACGCCTGGACCACGACCACGCGACCACGCTTGGACCACGCTTGGACCACGCTTGGACCACGCGTGTACGTCGCGACCACGCTTGGACCACCCGTGGACCACGCTTGGACCACGCTTGGACCACGTTGGACCACCCTTGGACCACGCGTGGACCACGCTTGGACCACGCTTGGACCACGCTTGGACCACGCTTGGACCACGCTTGGGCCGCGGGCCACGCTTGGACCACGCCTGGACCGCGCTGGACCACGTTTGGACCACGCTTGGGCCACGCTTGGACCACGCTTGGACCACGCTTGGACCACGCTTGGACCACGATTGGGCCACGCTTGGACCACGTTTGGAACGCGCTCGGTCAGCCGCGCCCAACGATGCCGAGATTTGAGCCACGCTTTGGCCACGCTTGGGCCGCGCGCGGACCGCGTTCGGGCGGCGCTTGGCCCACGGTCGGACCACCTATCGCGGGCCCCAAGCGATCATCGGGAGTCTTGGACCACGTTTGGACCACGCTTGGACCACGCTTGGACCGCGCTTGGACCACGATTGGACCACGCTTGGACCACGCTTGGGCCACGTTGGACCGCGCTGGGCCAGCCGCGCCCATGGCCGCTACGGCATGGATCACGTTTGGGCACCGCTTGGGCCGTGCTTGGGCCACGCTTGGACCACGCTTGGGTCGCGCTTGTGCAATGATCTGGTTGGACCATCTGGCCAGCGGAGGCGTTGGACCACGTTTGGGCCACGCTTGGACCACGCTTGGACCACGCTTGGACCACGCTTGGACCGCGCTTGGACCACGATTGGACCACGTTTGGACCACGCTTGGGACACGGTTGGGCTGCGCGTGGGCCGTGGACCACGCTTGGACCACGCCTGGCCCACCGTGGCTGGGCGTTGCATTGCCAGCCAGATGCATTGTGCCACGCTTGGACCACGCATGGACCACGCTTGGGCCACGCTTGGACCGCTTGGACCACGCTTGGACCGCGCTTGGACCACGCTTGGGCCACGCTGGACCACATTTGGACCACGCTTGGACCACTCTTGGACCACGCTTGGGCCACCCTGGCTGGCCCCCCATCTCGCCATCCGAAGGTGTGGAAAACGTTTGGACCACGCTTGGACCACACTTGGACCACGCTTGGACCACGTTGGACCACGCTTGTACCACGCTTGGACCACGCTTGGACCGCGCCCGTACGTCGCGACCACGCTTGGACCACGCTTGGGCCACGCTTGGACCGCGCTTGGACCACGCTTGGACCACGCTTGGACCACCCTTGGACCACGCGTGGACCACGCTTGGACCACGCTTGGACCACGCTGGACCACGCTTGGACCGCGCTTGGACCACGTTGGGACACGCTTGGACCACCCGTGGACTACGCGTGGACCACGCTAGGGATGCCGTTGGGCTGGTCACTTGGATCCTTCTGGCGCTTGCTGTCACTCTCGCATTTGCTTGCGCGTGCTTGCGTTTCGTGGCACCGCCGATGTGGTGCATCGCGTTGGCGAGTGGCGTTGTATTGCGGTCTGTGGCGATGGTTGGATGGGCGGCTCGGGGGGGGGGGGGCGTGCGGTTGACGTAGGATGGATGCGTCGGTGGATGTGCGCGTGGGGGATGAGTCGGCGCGTGCGTGGCGTGGGATGGGGTACGGTGGTGGTGGTACTGTGTGAAGTGGTGGTGGTGGTGGTGTGCGCGCGCGTGCGCGCATGGTTGCACGTGGGAGGGGGAGGGGGGGTGGGGTCCATAGTGCTGTCTTCGTGCTCGGGCATGCTCACAAGTTAAACGTCGCGCCTCCACATGTCGCGCATTCAAGGAGAACGTGTTATCGTCGAAAAGACGTCGCACACAAGCCGCGCATGCCCGCACCACCACTGGCAAACCCATGGCCACAAGCCCCACCAGCAGCATGCAACGAAATTGCAGCGCGTACCAGAATCGGGTGTAGCCTCGCAATGGGTTGCACGATGTTAAATCCTACGTCACCGGGAAAACCAATGCTTAGTGATCGCACGGCGTGTTCGCGCTTAACAGCGGCAAACTTGCAAACCGCACGCACGGCGTGATTCAATTCCTGCGTTGTCTTGCACGGGTCCGATTGTCCTATGTAGCTTGTTTAGGGGCATGTCCGTGTCGTGAGCTTCGGCAACGCGCAAGCCAAGTGGGTGGCTTTGCTCCAGGCAGGCCAAGGGCCGCAACCAACACAACAGCCGACGCCACCGCTGTCGTATCCTCATTTTGGCTCAAACAAGCTTCGCTGTTCCCCTGTGCTGCGCGCACCAGTTTTGTTTCCACTTTGGCCATTCTGTGGCGCCAATGGACGAGGTGGACGGCGCGGGCTCCGTGCGCGAATCGGTCCACTCCTCTGGCAGCCGAGGGGGCCGAAGTCGGTGTGCTCCTGCGGCTCTCGTCGCCGCGACCGTTTGTCACCTTTGTACGGCATGCAGCGTTATCTACAAGAATTTCCATGGGTTCCCCCTGTGCCAGGATTGCTGGAACCTGATACGTTCGAACCATCGGATTCTTCGCAAGAGCGGAGCGCACCTGGTCCAGGAGGACGCGGCCATGATGAGAGACGATCCTGAAGCGTGGAGGAGGAAGCATCCGCCTCCAATCGAGGGTCTCTCCATGGAGGCCGCCAGAGAGCACGACATCCGCCAGGCCTACAAGGATACCATCGACTACAGCATCAAAATGAAGCGCTCGGGCAATCTGATCCTCGAGGACGAAGTTGGCTTGACGAAATCCGAGTACAAGAACGAAAAGAGGAAAGACCAATGCGCCGAGCAGGTGTCCAGCGATGAGATCGATGACGAGTTCGACGCGCTGCATGACGAGCAGAGCAAGGAGTACGCCCTGATGGAGAATCGCAGAGGACAGAAGATTGCGCGGGTTGAGGAGAGGCCCAAGCTGCGCAAATTCAGCGGTGGAGAACGCCAGGAAGGTCACGGCAAGGGCACCAGTGGCGGACACCTGCGGGCACTTGAGGGCGAGGTGCCGTCGCTTGCCGTGAGCCGCTTACCTCCCCAGCACGCTCTCCCGAAGCGTGCCTCTGGCCCCACTCGTGGGAGAGCAGCGTGCGCAACTGGCAGCCCAGAGGTCCTGCATGAACCAGCTGCGACTGAAGGGCTCCTCTTGCTTCAGAAACGTGACGACGTCGTCAGTGACCTCACGGCGATGTCCAACAAGTTCGATGGCGCATCGGGCATTTGCGAATCGATCAAGAAGCTAAAGTCGGACATGGAGACCGAGAAGGCTGACGTGGACAGTTTGCAGCAGTCGCCAGATGACGTGCTCAAGCTCGCGGACAAGCTGAGAGATGATATTAGGACGGCCATCGGCACCGCCAGCAGTTCTAAGAAGGACACGTTTCAAGTCGAGGTCGAACGGTGCGTTGACTTGAAGCAGCAACTCGTTGCTTTCCGCCCCGTGTTCAACGAGCTGTCGCAGACGTGCCAGTACCTCTTGGCCAAGAAGCGCAGTCAGAAGCGCTCGGACTACATGACTGCGCACGGCCAGAACCAGAGGCTTCAGAAAGAGTTCCAGAGCGGTGGCTTCAACAAGAACTTCGCCAAGTACATGGCGAAACACGTCAATCAGATTGAGATGGCCCTCGCCACGGAGGACACGCAGTTCGACGTGAGGCCATTTGGTGTGTTTATGAACAGCGACCTGACTCTGGACAGCTTCAACATGTCTGCGATTGCTATCCGGGAGGGTTCGCACCAGTTTGCGCAAGACATTGCCAAGCATATTGACGTCGAGGCCGTGACCAGCAAGGCCGCCAGCGTCAGGAAGCATTGCGATGATAATCCAGCTTGGCAAGGAGCCTTCGGCATGGCCGAGGGCGTGTTCATGAAGGACGTGCTGGCGAAGATGATCGGTGACAACATCGACGACTCCGAGGGCTCGGAGGTCTGGGTCTTCGCCAACCGCAGGGGCTGTCTGCGCGAGTCGCCGCAGGCGATTCCGCTACCAGGTGGGCTTCGGGATAAACCCAAAGGTGAGTTCGCAAATGCATTGAGCCAACGCGAAGTGATGGTTTGCTTGAGGGAGGGATGTGTAGGGAGGCTGGAGAGGAGGAGGAGGGCGGAGGAGGAGGATCAATCCGCTGGGGGGAACACGAGCTTCAGCCATTCCCTCCGAGTTATCTCAACCCCTCCCTTCCTACACCCTCTGATGTCTGTCCGTCGCCCCCTCCCCGATGCCCTCCTCAAGCCGCACTCCTCAATTATCCTTCCCGTCCTCTTCTACAGTCTACTCTTCTGGTTTTCTCAACCTCTTCACTTCCTCGTTCCTGCCCCCGCCGTCCTTCCTGTCTCGCCGTCCCCTCCAGTCACCTCCTGATCGTTCTCAGTTTTTGTTGGTTGGTAGAGCATTTGCGAGCGTGCGAACCCCTTGGGCTTATCCAGGGGTCGCGTCCGTCTTCTATAGCATGACCTCAACGGTGTATTTCATGCTGATGCCCATCGAAACTTTCTTGAGCAAGGGGATCGTTTGGTCAGAACTCATGTCCCATCTCGAGACGAGCGACGGCCAGAAATTCCTCGAGACTAAATGCTCACTGCGCCGCGTGGAAAAGAGGTCCGTCATATACGTGCCCAAGGGTTTTGCTGCAGTGGTTCTGTACGCCCACACTTCCGAGCAGCCAGCCCCTCCACCAATGAAAAGGCCTCGCAAATCGACGGCTCCAGCGACGCAGCCTGACGCTGCAGACATCGCCATCTTGTGTGGGGCCCCGATCTATGAGACCCAGGATCCCAAGCACGCCATCCACGCACAGGTGACTGCTGCAGTTTTCCAGTTTAACGATGCTGTCTTCCAGCAGAAGAAGGGCACGCCGCGCTGGGACAAGCGCGCCGAGCTCTTCTCAAAATACTTTAAGCCTGATGCCTAAGTTGAGCCAGCATTTCAGGTCAGCTTCGCACGACTGTGCACTAGGTTACGGAGGGAGTATGGTGGGAGGGAAGAACAACAGAAAGCAAACACGTCGTTCGTTCCTGTGCACTACCCATATGCTCCATATTGAATGCCGCGCCTGTGGCCCGAAAGGCAATTCGAAGGCCTGGACTGGCACGGGCGACAGGTCCCGATGATAATCATCGGCTTGGCCAGCGCAGCTCAGAAAAACAACATTCACAAACGAATGCCGCTTCTCGACCAAGCATCTGTCATGTTATGTCCTTCTCTCTTATGCTATAGCTGCGTGGCTGTGAGGGTAATCTAGAGAAACATGCACACATCCTCACGCCCCTCGAGGCGACCTCGCCGTTCCCTTGTTCTTCGCAGACGCGCGCGGGTGACCGCGCGCTTAGCGGGGGACGCGGGAGCAGGCGATGCCACCTTGGAGGGTGATGGGGAGTTGCTTTACTCTGGTCGGATCCCTCACCGCCGACGCCGTGAGAGAGGGTGAGTTCGCGGGCCCCACCGCCCCGTTTGTTCTGCAACTGCGTTGTTGTAACTCCTGGGTTTAAGCGTGTTTCGGGCCCCCCACCATATCCACCAAGCTTCCGCCGCATTCCGCCGAACAGGGGCCTTTCTTGTTATACTATGACGACTGACGCCGCACTCCGCCTTCGACGGACGCGCACTCAGAGATATAGAAGGATCCGTTTCGGGTCCAGTGAACTGTTGTGGCCACGACGTCCGCGCGCGAGGTTATGCAAATGGGGCGGCATAGGTCCCCTGCAAGCTAGATGCCCATGTTCCCCCATGTGGGCTCGTTGTGCGCGTGCGCACAAGGTTGCACCAATAGCTACACTACACCTGCACGCGTGTTGCACTGGCGTGCTTGGCAGGGCGTATACACATACGCTTGCACATATAATCATACGGAGCTGATCAGGAACCGCTGGTCATGCGATGTGAAGTTTCCCAAGGGACTCCAGGGTTGACGTGAGAGTTCTCTGACAGGTGGCGACCTGCCCCTGCAGTTGCCTCAAGGCCCCTGGACTTACACCCTGCAAACATTCGAGGTGGCGGGGAATGAGGCCTTACCAGTGTGTATACGAACATGTGCAGGCCAGGGCCCACATGAGGGCATGTCGGGTCCCAGCCTCGTGCCCGCCCCCTGGGGGAGTCATGGCTTTCCCGCGGGGCGCGTCCGTTGGGCCTTCCTCTGGGCCGCCGTCGGGCCGAGGTGAGCCGAAGGCGGCCGAGAGGTGCCCCAAGACCGCACGAGAGGGCCCCAAGACAGCAAAATACGGTAGGGGGGGCGTTCGTTAAGGAATGTGCCCAGGAAGCTTCGGTCCCTGGAGGGTGCCTTATCTGATAAGGGCGGCGGTGGTATCCATGGCCAACCCACCATTGGAGTTCCACGGGCTTCCAGACCATGGATTCCTTATCCAACGGTTCCTTATCCAATGCCCTCACCGTTTCTAGAGGGCCGAAAAGACCCCCACGACGGCCCTATGGGGCCCCAAGGTGGCCCCCAAGAGCGCGCCCTTAGGCGCAACATGACGTGGCTTCCGACTGGTCTCTTGGAAGGTGTTCGGTGTCCTCGCCTTTTCGGGCTCGTGACAGCCCCAGACGGCCCAAGAGGCCTCCAAGATCACCCCGAGGCGGCCCAAGAGCCTCCCCAAAGAGCCACAAGAGAGCCAAAGAGGGCTCCCGCATGGCCCCAGGGGCCCCCTTGACGACCCCAGGACGGCCCGCAGACGGCCCGACGGCCCTCCAAGAGAGCCCCAAAGGGATCCCCGAGACAGCCTCCGAAGGCGCCAGACGGGCCGCGAACGTCCCAAGACAGCCTGAGAGGGCCTTACGAGGCCCCAACAGGCCGCCGAAGCCCCCAAGGGGCTCCCAAGAAAACGGCCCCCCCCAAGAGGTCCCAAAAGAGACACCCAGGAAGCTTCAAGACGGCCCCACGGCATGCCAACAAAAGCACATGTGCAGCTCGTGCGTTCTTGTGCCCACAACGCTTGCGCAACCGTTCTGCTCCGTCCTGCGTTCTCACTAGGTGGCCCGCTTCTCGTCTGCACACCTCATTCCTCATCCGTCCTGACTGCTCCCTCCTCCCTCCTCTTTCCTCCCCTCCTCCCTTCTCCCCTCCTCCCCAGCCATTTGGCCTCCGCCCAGTTATATTATCTGCGGTGTCCTCGATCCTTTCCTGTCCTTTACTGCATCCTTCTCCATTGTCCGGCCTCCTGCCTTCTCTTTCTGTCCTTCTCTCTCATCAGTCCGCTCTCATCCATCCTCTTTGATTCATTCCCTCCTTCCCACTCCTCAGACATGTCTCCTCCGCCTGCCTTCTGTCTCTTGCCTCCTCTTTCCTCCTTCCTCGCTCTTCTGCCTCTCCCGCCTATTTCTCATCCTTCGTCTCTGCCTCCTCTCTTTATCCGTCTCCTCCTTCCTCTCTCCCTTCCGATTGCGACGTACGACGGTGTTGACGACGACCACGAGGCATCGCATCGTGAAGAACCCATTGTGTCGTGACAGCGTCTGGCAGCGCCTGGCCTGCACTATATGTATCTCTATAGTGAATGTGTACAATATGCTGCCAGCGTGATTGATCAGAAACTTGTAAGATCGATAGATCATTGCTGCCCCGCTTGATAGACAGCGAGCGAGCTCGACAGATAGATGGGTTGTGAGGTGGACATACGGTTAGCTCATACATACATAGAATGCTGTACGCTACATATGTATATGTCTATAGCTGTGATGTTGGTTTCGTAATCGGTATGTGTAGACCGAGCGTTGCGAATCCACAAATGTATGTGTATGTGTAGAGGGAGAGATCTTCCGATGTTGGTGCTCTCGTGGGTTGAATTGCGTGCCCAGCGCAACTCAAATATTGTGTCATACGCCCGAACATATGTAGCACCCGAAGAGTGGTCTTATGCGCTGATATTCCCAAATGTCTCAGCATTGACTTCTTGTTCAAGTGCCCAGACTGACTCATACCCGCGTCCATTCTTAGTCGCACTCGTTCGGTAACCACACACACACACCTGCATTCAAACTCATTCGCTGAGACCCGGCCAAACTCAGACTCTCATATTCAGACCCGCGGACACGCACAACACCCAGCCATCACGCAATGATCACCGAGATGTAGAAGGCACGGCACTTGGGCCTCCCCTGGGGGAGCATGGCAGAGGCCAGTTTGCGCGCAGATAGCAGGAAATCATCGGCAAGAACGTTTTTTGGGGGCCGGCGCCTCTTTCTCCTCCTCTTCCTCCTCCTCCTCCTCCTCTTCCTCCAGGAAAATCCGGAATGCTCCAGGAGGCCCCAAGAAACCCCAGGAAGCCGACGGACGCGCCAGGAGGCCCCGGGCAACGCCAGGAAACCTTTCAAGTCACTAGGCAGTTCCAGAACGCCCGAAGAAGCCCAAGGAGGCTCCAGGAAAGCTTAGGGAGCCCCAGGAGGTCGAAGGAGGCACCGCCAGGCCGAAGGAAGCCCCAGGATGCCCTCACTCGTGTGCAGACTCACTTGGTTCAAGCCCGTACTGATCGAGCATGCTGGCTCAAGTCGCCGTGATTTCGCATGTTATTGGACGCCAGATTCGCGACTGGGGTCTCGAGAAGGCGCTGTTTCCCTCGAAGCGTCAATCAAGAAGTGCGCTCACATGAATCAATGGAGCGCAGCACTGCAGCTGCTCCATGAAGGAATTCGATCAGTTGTGCAGCTCTCCCCAGGCCACCACGTCGCGACGGTCAGCGCATGCAGAAACGGCGGGCAATGGCAACGGGCACCGTCGGTGCTCCGTGGGCTGTGGGAGGCGACAGTGGAGCCCAATGTCAGCTTTCCTCCACACGGCCAGGATCGGGGGGCGTGCGGACGTCATGAGGGAAAATGCATTCACAAACACGCATACACGCTGGTTTCCATGATCAGCTAGGAGCACGTTTGAGAAAACATCTTCTGGCATATGCCTCACACGTAGGCGGAATTATTTGAATCACCCCTTGGCTGCTTTAGGCATGGGACCCCGGCTGCCGGTCCCCCCCCCGCGCTTGTATCGGAGGCCTCGGCGGCCCCACGCGACTTTGTTCGAAAGGAGGGCCGAGGACGGCCACCGCTCCTCCTCCTCCTCCTCCTCCTCCTCCTCCTCCTCCTCCTCCTCCTCCTCCTCCTCCTCCTCCTCCTCCCCCTCCCCCTCCTCCTCCCTCTCCCCCTCCTCCTCCCTCCCCCTCCATCTCCCCCTCCCCCTCCCCCTCCCTCCCTCCCTCCCTCCCTCCTCAAGAGGGACCCCCACGAGTGCTCGAAGAGGGGCCGAAGGGCGCCCAGACGCCCTTCCCCCAGCCTCCAATTGGCCAAGACCCCTCCAAGGACCACTCCCACATGCCCCAGAGTCTCCCAAGAGACTGGAGTGGTTCCAAAGGAGCTCCCAAAGAGAGTGCCTCGAGCCACGGCACCATGTTGCTGTCTCTCGAACCCCAAACGCTCGCCAAGAAAGCCCCAGACCTCCAAGGCAGGCCCCAGACCATTCCGAGGTGCCCCAGAGCCTCCCAAGAGACTCCCAGAGTCCCCACAAACCTCCCAAGAGCGGTCCTAGGGCTACTCCGAGATGCCCCAGTCGCCCACAAGACTCCCACGCTTCCCAAAAGACTCAGACAGTTCACACGGCGCTCCCAACAGCAGTCCCAGGAAGAGGCCCTCATAGTTCTTACGGAGCTCCCAAGAGCGATCCCAGGACCACTCCGAGAAGGCCTAGAATCGTTCTCAAGATCCCCCCTACGGCCGATTAGGGGTGACAGAGGGGACCTTCTCCTCTGATCTCGTCCTCCTTCATCATCGAGGCTCCGGCCGCTCTGGGGCCTCCACGCAGCGTGTCAGGGGTGACAGGTGGGCTTGCAGCCACTTCGGTCGCTCCCCCTCTGCGGCCTATTAGGGATGGCAGGGGTGGGACCTGCAGGCACTGCGGGGACCAGCATCTCGCTCCCCCCCCCCTACGGCCGAGTAGAGCCCTCGGTGGCCCCCAAGACAGCCCCCCAAGACCACGAGATCTGTCCTTGGACCACTCCGAGATGGCGCAGACCCCCCCAGGATAAGACAGTTTTTCAGCCCCGACTCCCAGAGCCTGCAGAAAACCCTGCAGCTAACCTCAGGGGTGACAATGGGGACCTTCTGACATCAATCTCACAGCACGCACGCACGCACAATGAGCAAGAAGTTTCCCGGGCTGTCCCCCAGAAGAGGCTCTGGGGTACAGCCCGGGAGGGGCCCCAGAGGCGCCCAAAAACCGCACGAGGTGTTCAAGACACCCCAGACAGTCGCGCAGGAGGGCCCAACATGCCGCCGACAAGGCCCCAGGGACACCCGAGCTGTTCAACTTTGACGAGCTGTTCACCCGCGGTGTGCGAGTCCCACGTTCAGCACACCGTGCATTCAATCCACGGGTTCGCAGTAGTCTCTACTACATTGAAGGGACCAGTGCATGCGAAGAGGGCGGGCGTCCGATACACGTATTCGGCGCCCCAGCGGCCCCTGCGAGGCCCAGCAGGCTCCAGTGCGTGCGCTTCCTAGACGGCCCAAGAGCGTTCGAGACGCCCTGGGAGGCCTCCAACAGGGCAGAGCCCCAAGACGTCCCAGGACGGTGCAAGAGGGCCTGCGAGACGGTCCAAGAGTGCTCGAAGACGCTCAAGATAGCTTCCACACGGCTCAAGAGGCCCCCATAATGCTCCAAGTGGGCTTGCAGAAGACGCCCGACAGAGCCCGCACAAGCAAAAATCATGCCAAACCCTATGGAAAATGTACATGTTCGTACTTCCCGTGTGTTTGGTTTGTACAGGCCCCCAAGATCGCCCCAAGACGCCTCAGGAGGGCCCCAGCAGGCCTCCACGACGGCCCCGGGACGGCTCCTGTGGCGCCCATGACAGCTCAAGAAGCAGTCAAGACAACCCCAAGAGCGGCCAAATGGCCCAAGGGGGCCCCTAGACGGTCCCAAGACGGCCCCACAGGCACCCAAGACGGCCCCAGGCGGCCCCGAGAGGCACCCAAGACGGACCAAGAGGGCTCCAAGAGGCCACAGGAGGCCGCAAGACGGTCCAAGAGGGCCCCAAGAGGCCGCTCCCAGGAGGCCCCAAGACAGCCCAAGAGAGCCCCAAGAGGCCTCCAGGAGCCCGAAAAAAAAAACCCGAGAGGCCCCCAAACCGTTCCCAGGGAGACGGCAGCGCCCGCCATCAGGCTTCGAAGAGGCCACCGGAACAAAGTCACCGGAGCCCTCCTGGTGACTTTCTTCTAGGCCCCAGGTGTTTTCAAAATTGACAAGCAGACGGCCCAAGAGGCCCCCACAACGCTCCAAGTGGGTTCCCAGAAAACGCCCGACAGAGCCCGCACAAACACACAAATCGTCCCAATCCCTAGGGAAAACTGAAAGCGTCCAAAACGACAATGCAGGCCCCCAAGATCGCCCCACGACGCGTCAAGAGGGCCCCAGCAGGCCGCCACGACAGCCCCAGATGGCCCCAGGACGGCTCCTGTGGCGCCCATGACAGCCCAAGAAGCAGTCAAGACAACCCCAAGCGAGCCCGACACCTGGACCTGGGGGGGGGCCTGCCTTCCTCCTCCCCCCATGCCCTCATCTTCATCACTTTGCTCCTGCTACTCGTCATCCTGCTCCCCTCATCCTCCCCTCCATTTCGGATGCCTTGGGGGCTCTCTCGGGGCCCTCTTGGGGCCCTCAGGCGTCTTGGTGGTTGCTGCCAGTGTGGAGAGCCTCCGCCCCTCTTCTCCCAGCCTGCGGCGGAGCTGGAGGCGCTGGCAGGCGGCCACCTGGCTCCGTCTTGGAGCCGCCTCGAGGCTTGAGAAACTCTTCGGGCGCGGAAAGGCGAAGAGGGGAGCACACATACATTCTCGCTTGGATTTGAGACGCGTTTGGCTCCTCGGGGGCATCAGTGGGAGGGCTCGGAGGCCACTCGGAGCCGCTTTGTTGCGCCCTTGAGTCCTCCTGGGGATAGATTGGAAACCATCTGGAGCAATCTTGGGATATTATGTTGATCCGTCTTGGAGTGCCCTGACGACGCGATCAACCACGCTTGCAAACAATGCGAAGACGGTGATTTCAAGCAGGGCGCAGTTTCAACTTGTCGGATTGAGTTACGGTGGAACCACGCAGAACTGCAACTATGTGTCAGGATATCGCGAACAAGATCGATTACACGTTGCATAGCCAAGGTTATCCGCTGTTGGAAGGGCTCTTGATCTCGATGGCCTACGCGCGCAAGTGATGTCTGCTAGTTTAGTCCCTGCATGGGGCTGATATGCCGCTCCTCTTACCCAGCGAGCCTGAACGTTCACACCATCGATTAGCATTGATAGTGAATCTGCAGGTTCAGCGCCTTCCCTGATGTTATTACATCATGAGCGGCTGTCCTATTACAGCCCTGCAATTGTAAATCAGCCATCTTGTAGATCATGTGGGGCTTTCTGGGGCCGTCTTGAAGCCATGTTGGGCCATCTTGGACGCTGTAACCCGTCGCGACTCCCCAGTCCACTCCCAGGGAGGGAAGAGGCGGAGAGGCAAACCTCCCCCCGAAGGGGAAGAACGAGGTTTGAAGGACTAAGGTCACTAAGCCACCTACTGCCAGAGGGCTGGTTGGAGTCGTCCCTCGTCGTCGTCATCGTTGTCCTCCTCCTCCTCCTCCTCCTCCTCCTCCTCGTCCTCCTCCCTCCTCCTCGCGTCCCCACCCTCAGCAGACCGCCCCCCCCCCCGCGGACGGGCCAGGAGTGCCTGCGCCTCACGTTCCTGAGCCGCCCCAAGCACCGCGGGTGCGGGAGGGGTCCGGGGCATGACAGGTGGCGCGTCGCTGGCGACGTCGGCGGGCGGCCGTGTTGGGCGTCGCGCAGTGGGGGTGGCGAGAAATGGGGGGGCAGCGAGGGCTGGAGAAAAGGGGCCCTGTTTCATCGAGAACAGAAGACCCCCCAACCCGAATAAAACGTTGAAGATGTGGCCTCACTTCGGTCCCCTTTTTTCGCACTGGGGATAATAATTTTGGGAGGCGTGGCTGGATACATCTGCAGAGAGGTCCCCTCCCAAAAAGGCAGTGCAGGGGCACTTTCACTGCTTCTCGTTGTAGGCCCCCTAGGGTGGCCCTGTATGGGCCCAAGAGGGGGCCTTCAGGCAGGCCTCGAGAAGCGCGCCTCTCCTCCCCCCTCCCCCCATGCATCGGGCCCCCCCCCTCGTGAGGCGACGGCCAACGGTGGACCCTTGAGACCTGGGCGCCGCATATTCCTTTCGCGCTGGGGGGGGGGGGGGGGGCTGTTGCCAGCTTTCGGGCCCCCCTCGGGGCACCGCGGACCGACGCAGCTCGAGAGGCGCCGCACACAGAAACAGGGGGCTGGGCCCCTGGCCTCTAGAAGGGCGGCGCCGACCCGCCGCCCGGGTGCGAGGCCCCCCCCCCCCGTTGACCAACGCAGTGTTGGGCCAGCAGCGGGCCGCACACGCCGCAGAGTTCGGACGGGAACCGACCACCGGGAGCCACACCATGGTGGCGAGCGGGGGAGAATGTGTGTGCGCGGTCTTGTGTGTGTGTTTGTGCGTGTGTGCTCGTGTGCTGCGCTGTGCTGTGCTGTGCCGTGCTGTGTTACGTTGTCTTGTTCGGTTTTGTGTTACGCTGTGCTGTCGTGTTGTGCTGTGCTGTGCTTTCTTGCGTCGTGTTGTGTTGTGAGTTGTGTCGTGTCGTGTTGTCTTGTTTTGTGTTGTGCGTGTGTTCGTCCGTGCGCGTGCGTTCGTAAGTGCGTAAGTGCGTAAGTGCGTGCGAGGGCGGGTGCGGGTGCGTGCTGCGTGCTGCGTGCTGCGTGCTGCGTGCTGCGTGTTGTGTGTGGCGTGTTGCGTTTTGCGTGTTGCGTGTTGCATGTTGCGCGTTGCGCGTTGCGCGTTGCGTGTTGCGCGTTGCGCGTTGTGTGTTGCGCGTTGCGCGTTGCGTGTTGCGCGTTGCGTGTTGCGCGTTGCGTGTTGCGTGTTGCGTGTTGTGTGGTGTGTGTGTGTGTTGTGTGTTGTGTGTTGTGTGGTGTGTGTGTGTGTGTGTTTGTGTGTGCGTGCGTGTGTGCGTGTGTGTGTGTGTGCGTGTGCGTGCGTGCATGCGTGCGCGTGTGTGCGTGTGTGCGTTCGTGTGTGTGTGCATGTGTGCGTGTGTGCGTGCGTGTATGTGGGTTGTGTTCTGCGTTGTGTGGATTGTGTGTTGTATGCTGTTGTGCGTGGTTTGTGTGTGTGTTCTGTGTGTGTGTGTGCGGTTGGCGTGTTTCAATTCTGGGCTTTCCTACACAGCAGGGCGGCCTTCACTATCACCACAGTGGATCCGAATTTATCATGGCGCCTGGCGGTTTTAGTTGCCCACGCTATTATCATGTTCACCATGGGCATCGGGTCAGGTCTCTTCTTACAGCATTTCTGAGTTGCCCCACCCTGGACTGCACACGCTGCCCGTACAATCGGATAGTTGCCAAGACAAGGCCGCATGCGTTGCGGAGCAGTCGTTCGTGTGTGTATGTGAATATGTGTACGTGTATGTCGGAGCGTGCGGATTCGTAAATACATGTGTGCATATGCGCGCGTATGTGTAGGGGTATGTGCACTCGTGCGTGTACACGAAAGTGCCTGCTATGATATTTATATGTGGCGAGGTGTACCGTACGTGTGTGCAAATGTAGGTGCATTGGTGTATGTGTTGTTGTGTGTGCATGTGTATAGATGCGCGTGCACGTGCACACGCGCGAATATGCAAGCATGAGCACGTGATGGTGCACGGGCATGCGAGTCCGCATCCCATGTGCATGCGTATGCCTCTGCGTGAGTCCGTCGGCATGTGCATCTCCATGTGCAATTGTGCGCGCACTCTGTGCATGTGCACGTGCGTGTCTATGTCGACATCGCACGGCTACGCGTACATGTATGAGCGCGTGCACGTGGGTGCACGGGTGAGGTACGCGTGCGCGCGCGCTGAAGTTGATCGAGGCGTGCCCATGGGTCCAGTACAGCACGTGCGCCGACCAGTTTTCGAGGCAGGCCCTCACCCAGGCACGCCTCAGCAGTGCCCGACGAATTGTAGCACCCGTCATGTGCACGACGTGCTCTCGGGCCCTCGGGCCCGTATCTGGCCCTCTGCGGTGTCCCTCGTCCCCCCCGAGAGCCCCTGCCCCCCTGCTCGGCGGCCCAAGCCGCGGAGGTGCCCAGACATGCGACGTTGCGACTGTTTTGAGTCGGGCACGCCCCGCTACAGGAGGAGTACTCAAAAGTAGCTCGGAAATAGTCTGGGGACGATTGTTCTCTTACTTGTTTTTTCATGTCTTGGAATTTGTTGGCTACGTTTATGTTTCGTCCAAGATCCGCCTGTAGTGGGACATGCCCGACCTAGCCCAAGCCGCGGAGATGCCCAGACATGCGACGTTGCGTTTGCTTTCCGCGCGCGGCCCCAGGGACCCTGACCCCTCCCCCGGGGCCAGACTTTCGCCCGGGGTCCGTTTCTGTTGAGGGCCCCCCGAGAGCGGGCCGCGGGAGGCCGAGAAGGGGGCAGATGGGCTCCCTTCCCGCTGCCCTCCTCCTCCCCGCCCGCCGCTCGAGAGATGGCTCCTGCACCTCTCCGGGGCTGCGCTGCGACCCGAACCATTGAGCGGAGCCCAGCGGTGGCTTCGGGAAGCCTCCCAGAGGCCCAGGAGCGACGCAAGGAGAGCCCGGCGGCCTCAGGCCCAAGCCGCGGAGCCTGGCTGCCCCGATGCGCCCGTCTTGAAGCAGAGCACGCGCTGTGAGCAGAGCGTCCGTGGGACATGCCCGACCTAGCCCAAGCCGCGGAGATGCCCAGACATGCGACGTTGCGTTTGCTTTCCGCGCGCGGCCCCAGGGACCCTGACCCCTCCCCCGGGGCCAGACTTTCGCCCGGGGTCCGTTTCTGTTGAGGGCCCTTGGGCCCGAGAGCGGGCCGCGGGAGGCCGAGAAGGGGGCAGATGGGCTCCCTTCCCGCTGCCCTCCTCCTCCCCGCCCGCCGCTCGAGAGATGGCTCCTGCACCTCTCCGGGGCTGCGCTGCGACCCGAACCATTGAGCGGAGCCCAGCGGTGGCTTCGGGAAGCCTCCCAGAGGCCCAGGAGCGACGCAAGGAGAGCCCGGCGGCCTCAGGCCCAAGCCGCGGAGCCTGGCTGCCCCGATGCGCCCGTCTTGAAGCAGAGCACGCGCTGTGAGCAGAGCGTCCGTGGCGAAACACGCTGCGTGTTGGCTCGACGTGTCGGCCCACGCCTTGACGAGCGCATCTCGCGCCAGACCTACCGTCCATGCGCATGAGCAACTGTCCAAGATCGCCCTGGCATGCCTGCCCCCGCGGCCCATTCTTGGCCCCTTCCGCCAGCCGCGCCACGCTCGAAGAGTGCCGGCATGGCCTTCCAAGGCCTTGCGCATCGGGGCGGCCAAGCCGCAGAGATGTATCGGGGAGGGCAGGGGGCACAACTGCCCGTTCTGCCGCAGAAGGTCGACGGAGGTCCTCCAGATATGCGCGGGGGCTTTCGCCCAGGCCCTTGCACGGGAGGCCAGCCTCACAGCACAGGGGGGAGGAGAAGGCAGAAGGAGG
>CAUYUJ010014780.1:336593-354093 GCA_963575745.1 Prorocentrum cordatum
GAGGAGGAGGAGGAGGAGGAAGAAGAGGGAGGAGGAGGCGGAGGAGGAAGAGGATGAGGAGGAAGAGGAGGAGGAGGAGGCGGGAGGAGGAGGAGGAGGGAGGAGGGAGGCATAGGAGAAGGGCAGTAGGGGGAGGGTGAAGGGGAGGTCGGTCGATCGGTCGGTTGCTCACCATGTGATCCCAGTCCGAGCTCAAGTATAGCACAGGCGCGGATCGGCGTGCGCAGTCAGAAGCACGATGCCCCCCCGCATTGTCAAAAGCTTGGGGACGCCTTCCTCGAAGCCCAAACCGGGGGCACCAGGGCCAGCTGGGTCGGACGGCCAGCTATTTGAATGGACCCCTCGTGCCCTCAAGCAGGAGCGCAAAGAAAGGAGAGGAGGAGCCGGGGGGCGCGCTCGCTCCACCCGCATCGGAGCCAGCACCCCACAAGGACAAGCGAGAACGGCGGACGACGACGACGACGACGACGACGACGACGACGACGACGACGACGACGACGACGAAGAGAAGGGCACCCGCGGAGACGGAGGGGGAGAGGAGCCAGAGAGGCCACGGAGCAGGAGAGCCACAGGAGAGCAGGGGAGAGACATGACGACGAGGGAGCGCAGCAGCGCAGAGAGCAGGGAGGGGGCGCTGGCATCCTCACCCTTCGAAGCCTAAGGGGACGCGATGGCAAACAGTGCGTGAACGCCCCGCAACGCTGAAAGAAATGAGCATAAAAAAGAGGGGGAGGGCGGCACGATCCCCGCCCAGATCTACGTCTGCGACGCGTCTTGAAATCGTATTGCGGAACTCTCACCAACGCTCATGCTCGGCCTAATTAGGCTGATCGGGATCGGCCCTACTCACCCTCACTGCTTCGTGCCGCACAGCGTTTTCTCTAACGAGTTCTGGCGTACGTGTCGGCGGTTGGGGGGGGAGGACGAAGTGACCCCTACCGGGCACGTGGTTTCAGATTCGTTTCGTGTCGCGCGTGCGGGCGACGGCGAAGCGTCGCGAACGCGACGATGTGCCGTCGTAGTTAGGCCAGGGCGCGGTTTCGGTCTGGCCTCGTCTCGTCCCTGTCGTCCCCGTCCTCGTCTTGTCCCTGTCGTCGTCCTCGTCGTCGTCGTCGCTGTTGACGTCGGAGCCGTCGCGCCGACAAACGCGACGATGTGCTGGCAAGTTTCTCCTCTGGCCGCGCGGTTCCTCGCCGTCGTGGTCCCACGGTGGTCCCGTGTGTGTCCCGGGGGGGGTGTCCCGTGGTCGTAACGTGGGTTGTTTTGTGGGTAGTTGTCCCGCTGGTTTTAGGTCGGGCATGTCCCTCGACAGGAGGAAGATTCAAGAATAGTCAAAAAGTAGTCGGGTGACAATGTCTCGTGGTTTTGACTATGTTTGACAGTTTGGGTGACTCTGTTTTACTATTATTCCAAAGTTCGCCTGTAGGAGGACTTGCCCGACCTAACGCTGTTTGTCTTGCCGATGTCCAATGAAGTGTCCCAGAGTTGTCCCGTGGGGTGTGATGTGTGTGTGTGTGTGTGAATGTGACCCGTCGGCTGTAATGACATCGCAAACCATGTGCAAGCCAAAAATCCAAGTGGCCAATCGACATGTAAATCAGCATGCCCATCGAAATGCAAAACGAATGGCATCTGTCCATATATATATATGTGGATTGAAAGATGTAGATGTGTATGTATGTGTGTGAATAGATGTACATACACATATATAAACACATGTGCGAGCCCGAGTGCAGTCGAAATTCGAACCAAATAAGTATGTTGTTACTAAAGCGAATGCAAATCGGAGTGCACATTCAATTACTATCGGGTTGCAAGTCTTGATGATCATCATAGTTCAAAGTGGAATGCAAATGCGCATGAAAATATGAATTCCAGCCAGCATGTCAACATGCATGCACATCGACCCATAGTCCAAGTGCAATCGGAATGCTGATCGAAACCTACGGTCCGGTCAGAAGCCGTGCATATGTAAGACGCGTTGGCAGCTGCAGGATCATTATTGGGCCCATGCTTGGCGGAACGCCTGCAGGCAGGAAGGCAAAACGCCCCTCGACTGTGAAGCAGAACAACACTTCACAGGAGGAGAAGGAAGGAGGGCAGGGGACACAAGAAATCGTATATTCAGATGTTCCGGTGCAAGCACTGATTTCGCCCATTGTTGTCGCGGGCGACCTCTGCCGCGGCGGCGTGCCCAAATTTTTGGGGTGCCATCCGGGTTGCACACGGGGCGCCTTATCAGAGAGTCGGCCGGCTGATTCACAAAACGGCTAATCAAAATACAATCGACATGTACGTCTAAATGCAAGTCCAAATTCCGTCAAAATCGATATAAAAGCACAAGTTCCTCAACCCCTTGAAGGGCGGTCTGTGAGGTATGCTTGCGGTGTGTAGTTGTGTGTATAATGTCGTGTGTATGTGCGTAGTTCGTCTTGAATGGCGGGTCCTGGAGTTTTTGGGGGTGCCTAGAGGGTTCTGGCGTTGGGGTTCTGGGGTGGGAGGTGTCCTGTATCAGCGATCTTGTGCACAACTACGAGGCAGTCACAGGGGGGCGAACGGGGATCGTTCACCCTTCCCCTCGACTCCCTCTCTTCTTCTCCTTCTCCTTCCCCCCTCCCCTCCCGTCCTCCTCTTCTCTTTCCTCACGTCTCCCCTTTCTCCCCCCCATCGGCTCCGTCATCGACTTCCAACCTGAGTAAGAAGGTTGCCTGACCGCACAAGGAGATGAATGGACGCGTGGTGAACGGCATATTGGTGATGGGCCTTCGCGTGGGCGACCACCGACGATGCTCTTTCGGGGCGAGGCGCGCGATTACAAGGGAAGCAGGAAGAGGATCAGCCACGCGCAGAGGGGGGCGGGAGGGGGGAGGGCTTCGGGCTTCTTAGAAGCCCTCCCCCCTCCCTCCACCCCCTTGTGTGCGCCAGCAAGAGGAGGAAGGCGTATGTCGCGCTTTTGAATTCACCCCTCTCGCCGCAGTGTGACATCTCGCCCCTTCTGGCTCGACCCTCCCCCTCCTGCCCCTCTCATTCCCCTCCCGTCCATGCCCTTTTTTCCAAACCCCCCTCCCCGCTCACCCCACTCTCCAGCTTCCGTTTCCCTCCTCCCCTCTCTTCGCCTTTTTGCGCATCATTCAATTTCCGAATTCGCTTTTGGAGCTGTCTTGGACCAGTGAGGGTCACATCGTGGCTTGACTAGCACTCAGTCCGATGGGCTGGCGGATACCGAGATTCATACGGCCCCCCGCAGTACGCGTTCGCAATCCAGATGATGTGAGGCCTTGGGCGGCCACATCCTGCGCGGTAAGGTTGAGGCTATGTTGCCCGATCCCAGAGGCATGTCTCACAGGACGGGAGACGTACTCCAGGCATGGTTCCTCATTTGCTCACATCGGGCGCAACTAGATGCGCTGCACCCCGGCATCGCTTTAACGTAGCGGGCCGTGCCCGCTGTTGCTTGCAAGACAAACAGCTTCGAATCACGCGCGACGCAATGGAAAGCGTAGTGGCTTATGCCCGCTCCCAGATGGCGAGGACGACGCCAGGTACGTTCCAGAATGCGTGGCTCCTATGCGCGAACACATCCGAGAAATGTAACCCGTCATGTTCTGATCCCCCGATAGGCTTGGGGGGCACAAAAGCCCGGGGGCACTTCAGGAAGTCACACGCTGGACGTGATCATGTCGCTAGATCGATTTCTCAGTGCAAGATGTTTGGTGCCACATGTCTTCCATATCAAGTGTACTCCCCCGCGCCGAGGACCCAGAGTTGATGAGGAATGGTATCGATATGTTCGGACCGCCTTGCCGTGCAGCCAAGAGTTGCGCACTGCGTGGTGGGTGGCGAACCCCCCCTGCCGTGAGAGAATCGCAGAACATGCACGAGAAATAGCCAAGCGATTTATGGTCAGGATGTGTGTCTTAGCGTACCGCTCTGCGGATTCTGGCACGCCACATTTCGGCGCGAGACGCTAACCACGTCTTAATTCCCAATCGCAAACGTCCCGAGCCGTTCCCAGATTCCCGTCCCGCGGAGTTGAGCGACTATCAGTTTGCAGGAAATAGCCTGTCGACGGTGTCGCAGCGTCGACACACTAAGCAACAGTTTCTGACCGTAGATGTTGCTGCCTGAACGGGGGAATCGGATTCAGTCCACTTGGTTAGAAGACCGATGGTTCTTGCACGGTCCTTTTACGCTGCCGTGGCACACACAGCAGCGCGCGTCGCAAGTCCATGTCACAAGAAAGAGTGCCGGATTCGCCACCACGTCGTCTTTGGATGAACGTTGGTCTTTCGCGCCATGTCTTACAGCATTGTTTCAATGTGCGTATATACCAATGGGATTATGAGTGGGATGGATGTGAAGGGGACCATTGTTAGAACAAAGCCCGCTCAAGTAGATTTACGATTCGACGAGTGCTTCCTGAAAAGACCGAAGTAAAGTTCGTTAGATCGCAATGCTAAGCAGTTATGATGTTCTGCGGCGTTGCATGTAACTCGATAAGCGAGGAACGCGCCATGATGTTGGATCGGACTCGTAGCAATAACCCAGTAGCCAGTGTTGCCAGGCAGCACAACATCTGTTGGTTCGCTTCGAATATGCGGATGGTGCGGCCGTGGAGCGACCACCATAAACATAGTGTTGTGGTCGCCTTGCATTTGACTCCAACGGGCCTCCAGACTCATGATCTCCGAAGCTTCCCACCAACATTCCTCATGCCCCTCCGCTGGGTCCGCCGAGGCTCGCTCACTGCATTGGAGGCGGAGCCGCAAGAGGGCCGAAGATGCTCCCAGAGGCCCCCCCGAGCACTGCCCTTCGCGCAGTGAAGAAACAGCGATCCCGGCTCGCCGGCGATACGATCTATTCCATCTTTGTAGTAGCTCGAGCTCGGCACCTGTCAGAGGAGGAAAAGACACCGATGACGCGACCCTTTTTTTGTCGCCACAGTTGGTCGGGCGGGTGCTAGTGAGGGGTGACCCAAATTGGAGGTGAAGAAAAGGACCCTAAAGAGGCCCCTTCAGGGCTGAAGCCAACTAGTGCCAAAAGAGGGCCCCAAAGGGCCTCGTCAGGGCCCTCTTCTTCACCCCCCGTTTGGGCTGCCCCCTGTCAGGTCCGACCGCCCCCGTGGAGATGCCCGTGGAGCAGCGGTGTCGGGGCGGCGCTTCGCCTCCCCCCCCCCCCAGCAGGGCTCGTTTCGAATCCTCCGATTCGATTCGATTCGACTCCGATGGATTCCGATTCCGATTCGATTCGATTTCGGATTCCGATTTGGGCTCCGATTTCTTATTGGACACATACTAGCCTGCCGATTTCCGCCGATTCGACTTTTCCCGACTCGGCTGCCGATGTCTGCCGGTCCGACTCATTTCGATCGCCGATCCGACTCATCGATTCGATTCTGGGCTCCCCTGCCCCAGTCTGCGGCCCGTGTTCGGGCCCCAGAAGAAAAAAGTTCTGAGACGCTGATGGAGCTCAGCTGCCTCGGTACGCCCGTTGTGATACGTCACGCGTGCCGTGCTCAAGACGTCCGTGCCGATACCTTGGGCGTTGGCTCCACGTCTTGGCCCACGTCCTGGCGGACGGATCGCACCCGACCTACGTGCCCAGTCTACGTGCTGAGCTCCGCATCGATGCGTCACGTGTTGCATGTTGCGCATCGGGGCAGCCAAGTAAATTAGTGTCTGGGGCCGCACATTGAACAGATCACATCGCCGAGTGTCTCGTGCGGGATGTTTTTGCTCTGCATGCTCCACGTCCGGAGGGCCGCTGCCGGGCCGTTGGGGGCCGTCAGCGGAGAGGCAGCCAAGGATGCAAAACGGCACGCCCGGGGAAGGGTCGCGACCTCTTCAGGAGCAACGAAAGGGGGGGGGGGGGCATAGGCATAGTAGAGGGGGAATGCATCGGCCCCCAAGCGCCCACGCATCGCCGATAGGTGCCCGAAAGCCCCTAACCTGCCTGGGAACGTGCGGATGCTTTATCGGAGGCCCATCGCCGATCTATCGGCGATGTATCGCCGATTCCAGCTCGATGTTTTCCCCCTATGCGTATCCCCCCCCCTATGGTTGCCCCTCACCTCTGGGGGTTCACGCTGCGGAAAAGCACGATGCCGTTGGGGGACCGCCCTCTCCGAAGGAGTCCTCCACAGCGATGCCGATGTGTTTCCCTCGTGCTCTTCTGGGGCCTCCAGGGGGGGGCCTTTCGTCGCGACGGCTGCGTTCGCCCGGGAGTCCTTGTCAGAACGCGCCCCAGGAGAGGTCCGGGGAGAAGCGGCGTTGTAATCTCTGCTGTGTCCCCCGACCTCCAGCCAGGACCCCCAGGGATGCTCTAAAGGGCCCTCAGAGACCCCCGACAGTCCAAGACAGCCCAAGAGCCGTAATACCACGGGCACGGCACCTCCTTCCCCTCCCTCCCTCTTGGAGGCGGCTGGGGAGGCCTAATCTAGATACGCCCGGAGAAATCGGTCGAGAGGGTGGCAATGAGGGCAAATTCGCTCAGAATCGGTCCGAAGGCCCCTCCTTGGGTCGGAATTGACTTGCTTTTCGACCCGCGTTCAGTCATGGCGACCAGGGGACCCCTTCTCTCTTCGTTCTGCTGGCCAGAACCAGTGCCCAGCCATCTCAGCCCCCCAGGCGGCTCCAATTTCCCTCCCCTCCCTTCTCGCATGCATCATCCGTCACGTAATGCCAGTTCCGCCCTATCTTTACGCGAGGCATGGTCCTTGCATGTCCGACCAGTTCGCCTCGGGCAGTGAAATTAAGCGATCCAGGGGAGGTGTGTGTGTGTGTGTGTGTGTGTGTGGGAGGAGGGCGCCGTTCGTGGTCGGTCGTGCTTGCTCCTGCTCATGAGCACCATCCTCGCCGTCTCTCTCTCTCTCTCTTTCTCTCTCTTTCTTCATTTCATTTATTTTGTTTTCGCTCTCACTCTCTCACGCGCTCGCTCGCTCTCTTTTTTTCTCTCTCTCTCTCTCTCTCTCTCTCTCCCTCTCTCTGCCATCCCATGGGCCATCAATCTTGCACCAGTGCCTGCGATGGTTCCCTCCCTCACGTGCCTCACGGAGCAGAGTCCCCACCAACCGACCATCCCTCTCGCCATCCGCCGCCCTTTTGGTTGGCCAGCGCACGTCGGCGACTCTTCCCTGACGTGGCGACGGGGGGAGGAGGAGGAGGAGGAGGAGGAGGAGGAGGAGGAGGAGGAGGAGGAGGAGGAGAGGAGAGGAGGAGGAGGAAGAGGAGGAGAGGAGGAGAGGAGGAGGAGGGAGGAGGAGGAGGAGGGAGGAGGAGGGAAAAAGGGGGAGGGGAAGGCGAGGCACCGGCGCGCGCCGCCCGGAGCTGGGAGCACTCTGATCCCCTGGCACGCTCGACCCGAGTCGGGAAGGCACTGCGTGGAGCGGGGGGGGGGGGGGAGCAATGGGAAAGAGGGGCAGCACGAGGGAGGGAAAGAGGAAGCACGAGGGAGGGAAAGAAGGGCAGCACGAGGGAGGGAAAGAGGGGCAGCAAGGGGGGGAGCAAAAGGGAAAGAGGGGCAGCACGAGGGAGGGAAAGAGGAAGCACGAGGGAGGGAGTAAGGGGAAGGACTCGTGGAGCGTGGAGCGGGGGGGGGGGGAGGAGGAAGGCAATGGGGGAAGCACGAGGGAGGGTGCAGGCCTGGGGGAGAGGAGGGCGCCGGGGCCGCCGCCGCGGCGCGCGGTGCGCACCGGTGCCTGAGCGCACGAGGTGGTCAAGTCCAGGCGGAGAGGCCCCTCGGCCTTGGCCTCTGCAACGGGGGTCGACTCCAGGGGCCCGGCAACGGGCCCCACGTTGCCGGGCCCCAGAGTTCAGTCGGGCCCGTCCCTCCACAGAGGGAAGATTCAACAGTAGTCAAAAAATAGTCTGGGGACTATTTGTTGAGTATGTTTTAGCTATCTGTGAGCATTTGTTGAGTATGTTTTTTATTGTTCGTCCAACATCCTCCTGTAGGGGGACACGCCCGACTGAACCCCAGAGGCCATCAAAAGCAGACCCGCGGCGAAAAACTGCCTCTGGGGAAGGGGTCGGGTCCTCCTTGGGGCCGCGCATTGGAAGAAACGCATCGTCGGATATTTGGGTTCGGTGATGGACGCCAGGGCGGCCAAGGGGGTGAGGTTCGAGCGTCCCCAACTCGGCACGATCGGCAACTATGCACAAGTTCCTGACCGTATGATGTTTTGAAATCCCGGCGCATGTTCCTCGAACTCGGCCTGTGGGGCCTGGAGTTTGAAAAGCGTGTTGCCGTAGCAACACGCTATCCAGCAACAAAAACCTGCCGCTATGTCCCTGAAGGGAGGAAAGCGCATGGCCGGACCGAGGTATAAGATCGAGGTCGTTTCGGGGAGGGTGTCCGTGCCCTACTGTTCTTCGTGGTTGTTGGATGTTCTTGTGCATCCTCGGAAGGGTACCCATGAATTTTCTGTGTGTTTGGGCCGGCGGAGGATCTCATGTTCTTGAAGGATGTTATTATGTCCTGCGTCAAGCTGTAGATTCGAACTATTTTCTGGCAGGTGGGAGGGCAGGGTCCCAAATCAGCCAGGTATCGGCCGTGCTAGAGCGGGAGCATATACCAATAAGGAATTACCCATTTGTTGCGCAACGCGTGACCAGGAAAATTGTGTAGACTTTATAAAGGGCAATATCGTGGCAACGAATATCTCTTCTGCAAACGTTACTCGGGAGGCTCGCGAGCTGCGCGACTCGCAGGGCACTGATCGATGGACAAAGGCTTGGTGGCGATGAGAACTTCTCACTCTGGTTCGAAGGGAGCGCGGGGCGAAGATTCTGAGGAGAAGGCGGACGAGGATCTTCAGAAATCGGCGGGGCAGCAGCCTCAGGACATGGCAACAGGAAGGAAGGTAGTGACGACGAGAGAACGCCAGAGGCAGGAGAGAAGCTATCTTTCGAAGCGCGCCACTAATCAGTAGTTAGAGTCAGCGCAAGAACTGCACGAGGCCGAGTTGCACTCACTGCTAGTTGCTGGGCCTCCCCCCCGTAGTTTCCAATGCGTGATGTCAAATGGACAGCGTCGCAATTCGCAGCCCCCCAGGGATGGCGAGCTCGAGTCTGAATTCGCGTATGACGCCATTCCGCCAGCAGCCCTTGCAGGTGGCGACAGTTTCGCAGATCGCAGCCCCCCACGGATGGCGAGGTCAAATCTGAGCCCACGTATGGCGTTATTGTGCTGTCCCCCCAGTATCCTTCCAAAGTGGCGACAGTTTCGCAGATCGCAGCCCCCCAGGGACGGCGAAGTTTATTCTGAGTCCGCGTATGGCGTCACTGTGCCCCCCCCTCCACCACCACCAGCCTTCGAAAGTGGCGACAGTTTCGCACATCGCAGCCCCTTAGAGATGGCGAGATCGAATATGAACCCGCGTGGGACCCCAGTTCGTTGGCCCCATTCAGCGGCCTTCGAAATTGACGACACTCGCAGATCGCAGCCCCCCAGGGATGGCGAAGTCATCGGTTGAATCCGCGCATGGCGACATGGTGTAACCCCCCCAAAAAAAACAGCCCCATGGATGGCGAGGTCGAATCTGAATCCGCGTATGGCGACACTGTGTTGGCGCCCAGCAACCCTCGAAAGTGGCGATCGTCTCGTAGATCGCAGCCCCCCAGGGATGGCGAGGTTTAGTCTGAATCCGCGTGCGGCAGGAATGCGCTAGTCCCCCCAACAGCCTTCAAAGCTGGCTACAGTTTCGTACTTCGCAGCCCCTCAAGGATGGCGAAGTCGAGTCTTAATTCGCGCGTGGCGACATTGTGCTGGCGCCACCAGCAGCCTTCGAAAGTGAAACAGCTTCACTGTCGCAGCCCCACAGGGATGGCAAGGTCGAATCTGAATCCGCGTGTGGCGACGCTGTGCTGACCCCCCCCCCCTGCAGCCCTCGAAGGCGGCAGCGGTTTCACGCACCGCAGCCCCCCGGGGATGGCGAGTTCTGGTCTGCACCCGCGCAGGGCCCCAGTGTGCGGGCGCCCCCAGCAGCCCTCGAGAGCGGCGACAGCTTCGCACATCGCAGCCCCCCGGGGATGGCGAGGTCGAGTCTGAATCCGCGTGGGACCCCCGTTCGCTGGGCCCCCCAGCAGCCTTCGAAAGTGGGGATCGTCTCGCAGATCGCAGCCCCCCAAGGATGGCGAGGTGCAGCCTGAATCCGCGCATGGCGACACCGCGCTGGCCCCCCAACAGCCCTTGAAAGTGGTGACAGTTTCGCAGATCGCAGCCCCCCCGGGTGGGGCGGGAGGGAGGCGGGAGGAGGACGCGATCACAGCGTTCAGCGAAAACCCAACAATGGAGGGCCGGGAAGAAGGAGGGGAGGGGACGGGGAGGGGGTGGGGATGAATGGAGAGAGCCAGAAGGCAGCAGAAGGGGACGAGAAAGGCACGGATCCAGGCGCTTTTCACTGATCTGGGCTTCCGGGGCGTTTTCGGGCGCCGGGGCAGTGGAAAAAGTTGACCCGGGGCGCAAGCATGGCCCCGGAGAAGGGGGCCAGGGCCTGTGGGTGCCACGCATGGAGTGGCTCAGACCGCGGGATGCGCGGGACTCCCAGCCCGCTCCCAGACCGTCCGACGGCACGCTCTGCTCAGCAGGCGGCCCCAGAGGTCTCTTTCCCGAGGCCAGCTTTTCGCCCCTGGTGCATCAGAGGCTGCTGTGCTGTGTAAAAAACAGATGTGCGTGGACGGCATTTCCGCCCCCCCCCCCTCCGCCGCCGTGGCAACCAGCGCTGGGCCGAAAAGGTGCGCAAGCGAGACCACGCCCCCCCCTGACCCCTCCGGAACACCGGGGGGGATCACTACCGGTTCGACCCCCCCCGCATCTATCCATGCAAGTAGACTAGCCAGAATTTGAAGACGAACCGCCTCTTCTTCATCGCCCGGGCGAGAGGGACATGCCAGCCTTCGGCGCGAGAGGCGCGCCCCGTCCCACTCCAGCCCCACATCTTGCACCGTGCACGCGTGAGGAGGAGGAGGAGGAGGAGGAGGAGGAGGAGGAGGAGGAGGAGGAGGAGGAGGAGAGGAGGAGGAAGGAGGAGGAGTGAGGAGGAGGAGAGGAGGAGGAGGAGGGGGAGGAGGAGGAGGAGAGGAGGAGGAGAGGAGGAGGAGGAGGGAGGAGAAGGAGGAGGAGGAGGAGGAGGAGGAGGAGTAGGAGGGGGAGGAGGAGTAGGAGGAGGAGGAGGGGGAGGGGGAAGAAGGAGGAGAGGAGGAGGAGAGGAGGAGGAGGAGGAGGAGGGAGGAGGAGCGGAGGAGGAGGAAGGAGGAAGGAGGAGGAGGAGACCCCCACCGAACGGTCCGTCGTCGCACGGTCCTTGGGGCCCTGTGGGCCCCCGTCGCCCGAGACATCCCCGGTCGCCCTGTGGGCCCCCGTTGCCCGTCCCCCGTCGCCGTGTTTTGTTTGGTATGTCTTCCAGTAGCGGTCGTTACCTGCCAGCGAAGGTTTGCGGGAGAGGGAGGTGCACTTCGCGGGCCCTGAAGGGCCCTACCCTGACTTTCCAGAGTGCAAAAAAGCAACACTCCAGCCCCATAGATCTATCTGGACTGCCTCAAACCTCGACAGAGATTAGGACGTCGCCGTCCTGGTGCTGTTTTTTAGCCCTCCAGGAAGGTCAGGGAAGGGGTCCACCTTGTGGGCCCTGCTTCAGGGGCCCTGGCGCCCCGTGCTTGCAGCCCGCGCTGTCCCCTCCCCCCGGCTTGTCGCCCCCCCCCCCCCCCCGCACGCGACGCGACGCGCCGAAGTCGAGGAGAAAGAGCGCCTGGATTGACGGCCCCGGATCGTCGGAGGTCCGCGCGCTCGCCCGCCGCCGCCCCCCCCGAGTCGGCGCGGCACCGCAGAGAGCGCGGCCGCCCGACAGGCCACCCCGGCCGCCGCGGGGGGGGGGGCGGGGAATGCCGGGCCCGGTCGCGGCGGACGGCCAGGACGCGGGAGCCATCAAAGGGCGAGGTGACGAGACCACAACGTTCTGAGCCGGAGCACGTCTGGGAGAGGCTGGTTTGTCGTGCTCCGAGAGGTGTCCAAGGTGACCCAAGTGGACCGCAAGAAGTCTCCAGGGTATCCCAGGCAGGGCTCCAGGACTCCAGCAGCCCTCCAGGATGACCCAGGAAGCCCTGCACCGTCCAAAACAAAACCTCCTCGCAATGAACCTCCCATCCCTTCCTCCCGTCCTTGCACTGAGTTTCATCCTGAACTTGAGTGCGGATGGCGGAGGGCGACGACAACGACAACGAGTGAGGATGGGTGCAGGAGGATTGAAGGGGGTGAAGGAGGATGCGGAGGAGTACAGCCAAGTCGCATAGTAAGGATGAGCAATGTCCCAAAGCTACCCTTACATCCTTGCCCCCATTCGGCCTTTCCTTGGCGAGTTCCGCTGGCTTGTCCCGTTCGAAAACGCCAACATGCCTCTGCACGGCCCCTGCATCCTTACCGCGCATCCTGATTACGCGACTTGGTTATAGTGGGGGTAGCACAGATAGGAGGGGGGGGGGGGGGCGAAATAGGCGCAGTAAGGCTTGCAGCAGTTTCGGGCGTAGCCCGGATTTGTTTCCCGCGAGGTGAACTGAACTGAATTGAATTGGACTGAACTGAATTGAACTGAACAGACTGGTCGCATCCGTTACGCGACGGTTCTCTACTGGGCCGCCGAGGGCGCAACCTGTGGCGCAACCGATGGGAGATGGGTTACATTCTTGGCCGCCCAGGGCGAAACCTATGGCACAACCGATAGGAGACGGTTTGATTCTCGGCTGCCGAGGGCGCAACCTATGGCGCAACCTATGGCGCAACCGATAGGAGTCCGTTTGCTTCTCGGCCGCCGAGGGCGCAACATATGGCGCAACCGATAGGAGACGGTTTGATTCTCGGCCGCCGAGGGCGCAACCTATGGCGCAACCAATAAGAGACGGTTTGATTCTCGGCCGCCGAGGGCGAAACCTATGGCGCAACCGATAGGATACGGTTGGATTCTCAGCCGCCGAGGGCGCAATCTATGGCGCAACCGATAGGAGACGGTTTGATTCTCGGCCGCCGAGGGCGCAACCTTTGGCGCAACCGATAGGAGACGGTTTGATTCTCAGCCGCCGAGGGCGCAACCTATGGCTCAACCGATGGGGGACGGTTTGATTCTCGGCCGCCGAGGGCGCAACCTATGGTGCAACCGATAGGAGACGGTTTGATTATCGGCCGCCGAGGGCGCAACCTATGGTGCAACCAATAAGAGACGGTTTGATTCTCGGCCGCCGAGGGCGAAACCTATGCCGCAACCGATAGAAGACGGTTTGACTCTCAGCCGCCGAGGGCGCAATCTATGGCGCAATCGATAGGATGCGGTTTGATTCTCAGCCGCCGAGGGCGCAATCTATGGTGCAACCAATACCGAGTTCGTGCCCTTAGCCCAGAAGTCGAGTTTGTGTGCCGAGGAGGCCTACCACTACCCGCTGGAGGAGTGCTTCGTGTTGCCCGATGGGTGCCCTCAGTTCCCGAGGTGCACCTGCGGCGCCATGGTGTTCTCGGGCATCTCCGATGCTGCACTGCCGCCGCTCGTCAGTCTCAGTGGAGGGGGGTGCCAGCGCCGTGGCTGCCGCGGGGACGCTGGCGGCCCAGGCTCCTCAGGGGTAGGCGCCACACCGATGACCTCGACGCAGTTTCGGCGTCGACGCGGGATTGCATCCACGGGGCCTGGTGCGACTCGCCGACTCTGTACATCCCGTCCCCCACTGGCTGCAAGGCGGCGGCTTGGTGGCTGGCGCGTATGGTGATCGCCGAGAGGTGGCTCGGATGCTGCTCCATCATTGTGGAGCGTGTGCCGCCGCCAGCTGCTCTGTCTTCGGCAAGCGGCTCGGGCTCTTCGGGAGCCGATGGCGGTGATCCTCCTGAGCGTGCTCTCCCTGTCTTGGTGTGGTTGGAGACGGAGGGCGCCTTTGTCGACCTCACCTGTCGTAGAGCTGTAAGTCTTTTCCCGAGAGCGGGTGCTCTCGGTGCAGTGCGGTGCCTCCTGAGCGACCGCGGAGGATAGAGCGGGGGCCCTTGCCTCCGAGGGCCCTCGAGTGCTGCGCCGCGCGAGCGCGGCGCAGAAGCTGGACGGGCGCGCTGCGCGCTCATAGGCTGCAGGGGGGAAATTCTCGGCCGCCGAGGGCGCAACCCATGGCGCAACCGATTGGATACGGTTTGATTCTCAGCCGCCGAGGGCGCAACTTTTGGCGCAACCGATGGGGGACGGTTTGATTCTCGGCCGCCGAGGGCGCAACCCTTGGCGCAACCAGTAGGAGACGATTTGATTCTCAGCCGCCAAGGGCGCAACCTATGGCTCAACCGATGGGGGACGGTTTGATTCTCGGCCGCCGGGGGCGCAACCTATGGCGCATCCGATAGGAGTCGGTTTGCTTCTCGGCCGCCGAGGGCGCAACCTATGGCGCAATCGAGAGGGGACGGTTTGATTCTCGGCTGCCGAAGGGGCGATTTGTGGCGCAACGGATAGGAGACGGTTTGATCTTCGGCCGCCGAGGGCGCAACCTATGGCGCAACCAATAGGGGACGGTTTGATTCTCGGCCGCCGAGGGCGCAACCCATGGCGCAACTTAGGGCGCAACCTATGACCTCTGCCGCCGATAGGAGCGAGGTCCCAGGACGAGGGCCTAGACGAGGATGACGAGGAGGAACTGGAGCAGAATGAAGACGAGGGAGACGATGATGATGAGGAGGAGGGCGAGGAGGAGGACGACGACGACGATCTGGATGGAGAGGAGGACGGGGAGGAATACGAGCAGCACGAGGACGATGTGTGAGCATTCGAATGCGTGCGTGGTTACGCCTGATTTATGCTCGCCGTTTGGAGTGGCGGTGGGGCCCAAGCGGCGAGCTGTCTTGTGATTGTTGTATGGATGTTCTACTTGGCAGTCCGGACGCAGTACTTGCGTGTGGATGCAACCGTGCACTGTGTCAAACGCAAAGCTGGTGCCCCCCAGCAATGGTTCGCGCAATGCTTCGCGCAAGCGAACTATTGCGCTTCCCACCTCCCCCCCGTCGGCGCTGCCCCCACCGCTCCAGCCTAAAACCGTGTGGTGAGCCAGTGGGGATTCGGGGTGACCGCACGGTCTTGGGATTTGGGTCGTTCTCCAACGGCAACGATCGTGTGTAGCGGGGGGCCTGGACCCCCCCAGCCATGCTGGTGCTCGCGCGCGCACTGCGGCGATCGCAGCGCACCCCCGCCCCGACGTGCCCCACCGCGCCCGAGCGTTACCGTCACCTGGGGCCCCACCCCCCCCACCCCTTTGTGGGCGTTGGGTAATGGGGGGGCAATCGATGAGGGGCAGCGAGGGCTGCAGACAGGGGCAGTTTAGGGCTGAACCCCATCTGCCCCCCCCTTTGGGGCGCGCCGCTGCAGGAGGACCCTTGGACGCAGGGCGACCCCTGGTCGAACAGCGCGCTCGGTGCGCCGCACGGCGCCTCGCCAGCCGCGGCGCCCGCGGAAAGGGCGGCCCCCCGCGGCGGCGGCGGCGACGTGTGGTCCACCTACCGCAGGCCAGGGCCGATGTCGGCCCGAGCGGCCCGAGTCGGTACGGTCGACCCGAGGCAGGGTCACAGGGGAACGGACAATGACATAAAAATATAAATTTGGAGGTCCGCGCGGATTTTTCGGATCGGCGCTGGGGCCCCCTGGCGGCGCCTCTGGCGCCGCCCCTGGCGCACTCCGCGCGCCAGGGAGGGCGGTCCCCATCGCGGATCCAAGAAATCCGCGCGGGCCTCCGAGTTTTTATGTTTATGACATTCTTCATTCCCCTAAGTCAACCCGCGTAGCAAGGATGGGCAAGTTGCGGGAGGGTGACCTTGCATCCTCGCCTCCTCGGCCCACCCTTGGCCACTTTCGCCGGCCGCGCCCCGCCCGAAAAAAACTTCGAAGTGGGCGTCATAGGCCCTTGCATCCTTGTCGCACATCATTATGATACGGGCCGACTGTATCAGATCGGGTCGGGGAGGGGGTCGGAAATTGGAGCATGTACATTACCAGTGGCGGGCTTTTCTTCAACCCCAGGACTTTCTGTGTTGTGGTGCCCAATGTTTGACGTCGGGGCGGTGTTGTGTATAGGTTATGTTTGTATCCGCTTCCCGCGAAACGAGAAAAAATGTCTACACCAGGACCCCGTATACACGAGGATCCGTGCTCCCGCTTGCAAGTGTCAGTGCAGTGCTGGAAATCGCGTCGGTGTACAGAGTTCGGTTCTTTAATAAGACCGAGGTCGCGGAGGGGACTTGTCATCGCTTGGACGTGTGCATTTTTCGGCGAGGGCCATCGAGGAGCAGATTGGACCATCTTGGGAGAAACATGCACGCACGAGCCCAACAGGTGCACGAGGAATGGACGTCCGAGCGAGGGCGAGGTGAGGGTGCCCTAATGTTCTCCGTGCCTGTTGAATGTTATGGTGCATCTTGGGGGGGGAACCCTCGGTGATCTGATGGTTGAGGGTGTTTTGGCCGGCGGAGGGTCCCATGCTCTGGAAGGATGTTATTCTGTCTTGGGTCCAACGGTATCGATCCCAGCCTGCCCGACCCCGTTCGGTTCCGGCTTTCCTCGGAGAAGAAGAAAATGCATGCACATAAATGTTCGGCGTTCCGCGCGGATTCGCTGGATCGTCGCTGGAGCCCCCTGGCGGCGCCTCCGGCGACGCCCCTGGCGCGCTCCGCGTGCCAGGACGGTAGGTCCAGCGCAGATCCAGGAAGTCTGCGTCGACCTCCAAACGTTTCGGTGTATGTCGGTGTTCCTCTAATTCAGACGATGCGATGATCCGATGGCTGCGTGGCGCCTTTCGTGCATCTTGGCGCGGCCGAATCCGATTCGATTTCGACTCGCTGCCGCTGCGTGCCGATTCGATGCACATGCCGATCCGATCGAACAAAAAACGATACCGCTACTCCCTGGACCTTTCACGGGCTGCGTTCTGACCAGAACTTTCAGGATTAATCCGGCCATGGCGACGTGAGTTCTCCAGGACGTGCAGTGGTATCACCACCTTTTTCTCCCGTAGAAGATGTGTTCGTCGGATCCACGAAACATACGCAGAATGTTCGAATACCTACGAGAAGCATGTTTGTTTTCGTAGGGTCGACGACCAGTCCGAGTTTGGGTGAGGTCAATTCTAGACGCTTTGCGTACCCCCACCAGTCCATCCAGAAACGATGTCCAGGCGAGTTGAGGTGATCAGAGAAGTGCGGCAGTAAAGAGGGGGACGGCCGAACCGTGCGAAGGAGGGAGGAGGAGGAGAGGGAGGAGGATGGATGAGGGAGTGGGGAGAAGGGACATGAACAGGATGAGGAGGAGGAGGAGGAGGAAAAGAAGGAGTAGGAGGAGGAAGGAGGAGCAGGAGGAGGAGGAGGGCAAGCAAAAGGGCCAGGAGGATAAGGAGGAGTAGGAGGAGTAGGAGGAGGAGGAAGAGGAGGAGGTGTAGGAGGAGGGGGAAGAAAGAGGGCGAACAGAAGAGCCATAAGCATCTTGAATGACTCTCGGAGTCTCCTGTGG
>CAUYUJ010014780.1:361593-377164 GCA_963575745.1 Prorocentrum cordatum
TGGCCCCCAGTCGCCTGGGGGAGGGGGTGTTTATTGATAGGGAACAATGATAAACCCTTCCCCAAAGGGGAAGAAGGGTGTTGGAAGAGGACACACTCTAGACCACCTTACGTCCTGAAGGGCCGGTGGGATTCTGGAGTTCGTCCTCTGAGACTCCCCGAGCCGATGCCGACGGATCCCCCCGCGGGAGGCACGGCGGCGCCCCTGGCGAGGGGCCCTGCCCGCCCGATGCCGCGGGCCAGCGCGAGGTTACTGCCGTGTTCGGTGGCTGGGAGCTGGACGCCGGGGCGGCCAAGTGGATGAGGCTCCGGGCGTGGGGCAAGCGTGCGGGCAAGACTCGGGCTTTCTTGGGACTTTCGTGGGAGGGGCGCCACGAGGCCGAGGCGCACTGGAGATGGACAAGCATCGAGCCTCTCATTAGGCTCCAGGGGGCAGACTGTTCCATATCCAGTGCGCCTCGGGTTTCTGGGAGAGGGAGCCCGAAACTCCATACTGCAGCGGGTATGGACAGAAGTCGGGGGGGGATCAGACTGGGGCCCAGATCTCCAGCGATGCTATCAGCAACTGTTTGGCTTTTGCCGTTCGCGCCGCCAGCTCTGGCCCACCACAGTTCGGCGCGGCGCGTGAACCATCGCACGGTCAGCAGGCGTCACCGTCCTGAGTTTTCCCCAGCCTCCCGCCCCGCGAAGCGGAGCGACACGCCACCCGCTCGCAGGGCACAGCGTGGCGCTGGGGCCGCCGCCGCGATACGGTATGCAAAAGCTCCCGACCGCATGATGTCAAATCCAGGCAGGTGTTCCTTGATTTCGGCCTCTGGGGCCCGCCTGTGGGCCCCTGCAGGGCGATCAACAACGGATCCGCGGCGAAAAAACACCCCCAGGGAAGGGGGCGGGTCCTTCCTGGGGCCGCGCATTGAAAGAAAAGCATCGTCGGATGTCTGGGTCCGAGAACGGACGCCAGGGCGGCCAAGTGGATGAGGCTCGGGCGTTCCCAGATCGGTACGATCTAGTGGGTACAGAAAGACTCGGGACGAAGACCACCCCTTGAGATCTGGCGCCGCAAGTTTGTCGAGTCTGGCGTTTTCGATCTGGGCCCCCGGACCCTCTCAGATCGATCCAGCTCGAAATCTGTTGCAGAACGATAGGGTCCGAGACTCTGGTCATGATTCTTCGCGACGTTGCATGTTGCTTTAGGTCGGGCCTATCCCTCTACAGGAGGAATATTCAAACATAGTCAAAAGATAGTCTGGGAACGATTTTTACCTAACAGCGAAGACTGATAGGTTTCTGGGCTAAAAAGAGCTCACAGATCACTCCACAGGGGGGTCCGGGCAGGTGTTGGGAGTTGCCGGGCGGGCCTGTGCCGAACTCGTTTTTCACCAACAGTCACACACTTCGTGCTCTTCGACTTCCCAGAACTCCATTCCCAGGCCACATTCTGGAGGGCCGGATGCAACTGTAGGCCACTTCGTGTCTTCTATTCCCCAGAACTCCATTCCCGGGCCACATTTTGAATGCCCGAAGCCAACTGTAGGCCACTTCGTGCTCTTCGAGTTCCCAGAACTCCATTCCCGGGCCACATTTTGAATGCCCGGAGCCAACTGTAGGCCACTTCGTGCTCTTCGAGTTCCCAGAACTCCATTCCCGGGCCACATTTTGAATGCCCGGAGCCAACTGTACTTGGATCGCCGCGGTGGTTCCTAACTGGTTTGCGCGTTTCGGAACTGGTTTGAAGTAGCTCTAAGTATGGATAGCACGAGTTACTTCTTGTATATATCCTGGTCTAAGTGACTGAACCAAGATTCATCCTCCGAACTCCTTTAGCGAAGTGACTGAAATGCATAGCGCGGTTAGCTAATCAGCCAACTTACTTTGAGGGGTCCACGCGAGTTCCGAGAAGGGTTGTAAATAGGTTATGTAAGTGCCGTATCCGAGATAGCCTGGTTAGGTAAGTGAGGTTAGGGAATCGGTAACCTGGTTAGCAACAGCCCACTAACCTGAGGTTAGCTATCTCCGCTAAGTCCACTTAGCCAGTCTGGGCTTCCGTGGGCCTGGGGGCAGGAGAAGGAGGAGGAGGGGGGATGGAGGAGGAGGAAGGGGAGAATCAGGAGGCAGTGTTTGAGGATTTGGTTATCGATGCCGCAATGTCCAGGTTTGCACATTCAAAATCAGAGGTCGTATCCACTGAGGGTTCCCCTAACTTTGGCGTGAAATCATAGCCATTTTTGGGCAAGCGCCCCTTTTTTCAGGCTTCAGCACAACTCGTGCCCGCGAGCCTCCAGTTGTGCCATGGCTTGCGACTCGCAGGCTTCGGGGACCTTGAGTCCAGAATTGCAGGCACACCTCGACCGCCTTGCACCGATGATCAACCGTTCGTGTCAGGAGATACGCAGTACTGTGAATCCAACAGATAAGCAGATCAAGAGTGTCGTTCACAATATCATCAATGACCTGTTGGCGTGTGGGCTCGCATATAAGGACACCGTTCGCTCATGTGACTCCTTCGGGCCCCACCCCAGAAATCGTTGGGGCGCGGGCCTGGACGCCCTCGACGTACACGTTTTGCTAGGCAAGATCTTGAGAATCGGATGGGTGCAATCTCAAACTGCAGGAGCTTTAGCTATGGAAGTTGGCACTGGCGACCAATTCGAGAAACAATGGCAGTTCCAAGAGAAGCTCGTGAGCAGGAGCGACGGGATGCTGGCAAAATTACACAAACATGATTTGCGGTACCTGACACTGGCTGGCAGCCACACCATCGCTGGCGTCAGGGCGGTGAAGCACGGCTGCAAGACTACCTTGGACGAGTACGCTGACAGCGAGGGCAGGCTTTCAAGAGACAAAGTAGTTGCGATGTGTAAGTCGTATGAGCTTCCGTTAGAGAGCGGGATGGAGTGGACGATCGTACGGTACCAGGTTGACCTCGCTTGCCCGCTGTTCGCAGACGTAGTCCAAGAAGCTGGCAATGCTTCGAACGACACGCATCGGAAGACCACTGCTGTTCAGTCCCTTCTCATGATCCACCAGATGGCGCAGTCGAACGTCGATGTCCACGGTGACCCATGCTGGGATGCCATCGAGACGGACGTCGTGCGCTCGCAGAAGGTCGAGGCTGGCAACGCCACGGGGATGTGCGCATACGTGCGCCAGTGGTCAGGCGGTGAGAACCCAATACTCCTCCATGATCTGCAGGAGTTCGCTGGCCAGCTGAGGATCGCAGGGACGTTGATGGCAAGACGTGGACGTTGCTGGCATCTCTGTCGCTGACGTCATGCCCCTTCTACGTGAACGCGCTGGCCAAGACTGCCATGGCGGCCCCAGAGAACTACTGCAAAGATAACATCAGCAAGATCTGGACAGGCGCTGAGTTGACGGAGTGTATTTCCAAGAACCGAGGCACCGTCGCTTCGGCCAACGCGGACTTCGTCAAGGCCAGGGCGTTCTTGGACACCGTCAAGGGCCTGACACCTTCGCAAAAGGCGAAGCTCGTCGGCGACATGGAGGCGCGAACTTGCATGGTGATCCACGGTAAGAAGAACAAGGGGAAGGTCCAGTACAAGACAGCGCAGGAGGTCTGCAGCGCCTTCCTCGGCGACGTCTACGCACTTGCCCCGTGCGCTCGGTCTCTTCAGGCTCCGTGGTCTTACGTCGAGCCGACGCGCGAGCCAGGATCAGGAGATGGCGAGAAGCGCAGTGGCATCCGAGAGTTTCAGGGGGCAGCAGCTGTCTTGTCGGCAGCGTCGCTGCACGAGATGGGGTATGTGGTCGGTGCCCTCCTCGAGAGAGCCGCTGGTGACGATGGCAACGCGTGCGCCGTCAAGGGCATCGGCGGCGACTCGGTCGAGGTGGAGTTGATCGCGGGCCAGAAGAAGTCCATGCTGAAGCTCCCCCTGGGTCAGCTCGCCGACGAGTTCAAGGCTGCTCTTCTGTGTTTCTCTGTGTTGCCATGTGTTGTTGATGGTTAGTCTTAGCAGGTTACACGCGTTTCGAGATGCGTGTTCTTCCAGCCTCCGATGAGGGACAGGAGAGGCTGCCAATGAACAGAAGGGGGCCGAGGAGAGGGGGAGGAGGGGTAGGGGGGGAGGAAGAGGAGGAGCAGCAAGAATGCGAGGAAGAAGAACGAGGAGAGGGGAGGGCCCCAAGAGGCCTGGTGGGTGGCCCTGCCAGCCCGAGGTTGCCAAGAAGTCGGTGGACCTCACGGTGGGCGTCGGCGGCTCCGACGGCTTCCAGATCCAGGAGCCCATTGCGGCAGCGAAGCTGTCTGTATGTATAGCAGGGGGGAGGGGAGGGGCTGAGGTGGAGAGGGGGGGCGGGGGGGGGTGATGATGATGAGGAGGAGGAGGAGGGCGTGGACGAAAGAAGGATGAGGAAGAGGAGGAACATGAGGGAGGGTGAGGCGGAGGAGAAGAAGGAAGATGAGGCGGAGGACGAAGAGGGGAAGGAGGAGGAGGAGGAGACGGGAGAGGAGGAGGAGGAGGAGGAGGAGGAGGAGGCATCAGCGACAGCGATTTCTGTATCACCCCCTCTCCTTTCTCCACCCCGCGCGTGCCCAGGAGCTCTCCGAGTGCAAGGTTGAGCTCGCCAAGGCCCTGCTGCGCTGTGCCGTGCATCACGCTTACTCTGAGCATGAATCGAACGTTCAGGTGTCTGTCACATATTCCTTGAAGCCTAAGTTGAGTGTGAAATCGGTCACCGCTGGTAGGAAGTACGAAAAAGGAAAGTTGTGTCTAGTGCCGTTTTCGCCCAGTGTGATCGTCACTAGCAAGCCCCAGCAATCAGCGTTGCCAGTTGATTTGTCTAAATTGCTTGAGGGCGCGTCTCAGTCTGCTTACCTCGGCCCGAAGGTCGATCTCCCGCCAGCCGATAAGCTTGACCAGCACACGTGTTTAATTCCCTATTGGCTTGCGCCGACCGCCACAGACAGTGATTCGCCAAACATGAAGATGGATGCCATCAAAATTTCGGTGTCTGCGCGAACTGGCATGACTGGTGGCACCGACGTCGTGATAGAACTCCCAGTGTTGACAAACACTAAGGTCATCTCGAAGGGTTGCCCGCTGCTCCGTCCAGGCGCTAAGGCTGGCCCTGCCCCCAAGCGGTCGAAGGGCGCTTAGGCGCCAGTGCGTGGGTCGGGCTCTCAATTGTGTCTGCAGCGCTTTCCTCTTTGCCGTGTGCACAGTTCTATAGTGTTCTATAGATTGCTATATGTTGGCCAGCTCCCTCTCTGCGCTGGACGAGCCTCGGACAGCTTGCAACGGCGGTGCCCCTTCCCCCCCCCCTCCCGAGGGAGGAAGGGGACTGCAAGCAAAATGAGGAAGAGGAGGAAGCAAGAGGACATAGAGGAGGAAGCCAAGGAGAAGGAAGATGAGGGGGGGAGGAGGGGGACGAGGAGGGGAGGAGGAGGGTGAGGAGGAGGAGGGGGAGGAGAAGGCAGAAAGAAGAGGGTGGGGGGCTTGCCGACGATGGTTACGATGAAGACGATTGCAGGGGGCTCGAAATCGGCAGGCCAACTTCAATCAACGCCACGAAAGGAATGCATCAGATAAGCATGTCGAATGAGCGTGGGAGAAGAGGGAGGGAGGGAGGGGGTCGAGGAAGAGGAGTGTGTTCGGGTGGAGAGCCCAACGGAAGATGAAGATGAGGGGGGCGTAGATCGAGCGAGAAGTGGGCACCGCATGCGGGATCGTTGCTACCACGTCCTTGGCTGTTTTTTTTGTCGGCGCCGAGTGCGGCAGCTGTGAACCGCTGGCGGCGCTGCCGATTACATCTTGCCCAGTCGGGCCTGCTCATGCCGTGCTCCTTGTAAAAACACCTAGCCCCTGCTGCTGTTTTTTTTTTTTTTTTTTTTTCTGAGAGGGTTGGGGAGGTGGGAGGAGGAGGAGGGGGAGGGGGGAGGAGGAGGAGGAGGAGGAGGAGGAGGAGGAGATAGGGAAAGGAAGAGGAGGAGGAGGAGAGGAGAGGGGAGGGGAGGAGAGGGAGAAGGGCTGGAAGCCCGAGGGAGGGAGAGATAGAGAGAGAGAGAGAGAGAGAGAGAGAGAGAGAGAGAGAGAGAGAGAGAGAGAGAGGACATAGAACAGGCAGCAACGACTGCGCACATCTCACTCTCATCGCCCTCACCCGCGCCCTCCACCGCCTCATTGGGGGCTGGCCTGTTCTGCAGCTCGCCGAAGGATGATCGAGCAGGCGCCCCGAGCCCCGAGCGACGGCAGTGACGGCGACGACGGCGTCAGCGGTAAAGGAGGAGAAGGATGAGGATGAGGATGAGGAGGAGGAGGAGGAGGAGGAGGAGGAGGAAGAGGACGTCAAGGAGGATCGGGGGAGAGAGAGGACGGGGGGCGTCGAGGAGGGAGAGAGAAAGAGGACGAGGAGGAGGAGGAAGATGAGGATGAGGAAGAGGAGGATGAAGAGGAACCGGATGACGAGAATGGGAGCGCATGAGCCAAGAGAAGAGACGGCAACCAGACAGGGCCATCCGATAACACAGGGTCATGGCACTTAGCGCCCTTCCCCGTCCCCTGCTCCTCGTCCTGCTTCTCCTCCTCATCCCTCTCATCCTTCCCGTCCTCGCGCATCCAATCGGCAACAATTTGTCTTGCGCGTGTTCCTGACCTCCGAGCCAGGACCCTCCTCTTCCGCTGGTCATTGGGGCTACCGTGTCTGCCCCGCCTTCCTCCCCCCTTATCCTCATGATCCTTTTCCCATCCCTGCCTCTCCTCCTCCTCCGCATCTTCCGTCTCCTCCTCCTCCTCCTCGTATACTCTCCTCCTCCTCCTCATCCTCATTTTTTTCGCTGTGATGCGAGGCGGGTCCTTCGTCAGCGAGGGCGCTGAGATTTTCGCGTTTCGCTCTTGGGCCCACGGCGGTGTCGTAGCCCGTCCGTGTGCAGTGCAAGTCCTGGTTGGGGAGATGTCGGCATCGGTGGTTGCGCGTGAACTCACCCAGGGTACGTGACAGCAGCGGCACCATCAACGTAAGCATTTTGGCTCAAGCCGTTTCGCTGCCCATCATTGTTCTGCGCTGTCAGCACAATGCCGCTGACCATTGTCGAGGGCTTCGCTCGCGTCTCCATGGCGGACCAGCCGACATCCACCAACTCGTGGTTCGCAGAGATAGAAGAGAAAATCGGGCTGAAATTCGTGAAGTGCAATCGGCTGGAATGCAAGTTCGCTGCATATCTGAATCGCAACTTCGAGATGCTCGACGAGGCGATCAGGCTGCGGAACGTCAAGACAGAGTTCCTGCTCGGCCAGAACTTTGCGATCAACGGCCTCATCGGCGATATCGATGAGGATGGGGAGCACAGACCGAACAAGCGCCCGAGGAAGGAGCAGATCGATGACCTTGACCCGTACATCATCATCGAACTCAAAGACGTTGACAACAACACACACACTATGAAGGTCATCCCCACAGCTAACCCCAGGGCCAAGCTCACCATGGAGCTCAGGACAGGCAACTTTGAGTTTCTCACAAGGAAGCCCATGGTGCCTCAGGTGCCTGAGTTTGTCCCGACGATCATGGAGCCGAATGTGTTGTGGATGCGTTGCCGCTCAAGTTTGTACACGCGGTGGTTTGACGGGGCCAGGTGGCGCTTGAAGATGGAGAGGGTCCCCAAGGGCCCGAACTTCCAGGAGAGGGTTTCTCGCGGCGCAAGGGTGCTCCAGGTCTTCTATGACGAGCACCACGACGACAGCCTCAAGGACCAGTCTGACGCGGATCTTCCCGATGACGAGTAGTGCGAGAGCGCATGTATAGGAACGACTCACGGGCGCGAGCGCAGTGTGTGTTCAGCGCGCCGCATTTAGTACCAACAGCTGTTGCTAAACCACTCTGTTCTACCGAACATCATGGCATAGGGGATGGCAATATTCATCGTCAGGCCGTTCACGTGTAGTCTCGAGGGGGTTCCAGTTGCAATCAACAGTCGGCCATTGCATAACGCACGGCCACCGAACGCAGCCTTGGCAAAGGCAGAACTATGTAGTCCACCCACGCGCGAGCAACAGAAAAATCAGATCATCCTCATCATTCCACCCATCGGTCCTCGCCCGCATCGTCACCTCCACCATCCTCGATCCTCCTTCTCCTGACGTCTGGGGTGCGCTGCCAATCCGTCGAAATAGACCACACATGCGCTCGCTGACAGCGTAGCGTTGGGGAGTTGTCAAGCCTTCTGGCGGGCAACGGCGTCTCAGGGATGAAGGTGATACCTGAGAGGGCCGAAGTCACAAGTCGGCTGGGGGACTTGCGACTATAGTCACAGGTCGGCTGGGGGACTTGTGACTATAGTCAAAGGTCGGCTGGGGGACTTGTGACTCCCCAGGGGAGTCACAAGTCCCCCAGCCGACCTGTGATTATAGTCAAAGGTCCCCCAGCCGACCTGTGACTATAGTCGAAAGTCGGCTGGGGGACTTGTGACTTTTCGTGCTCCCGACGACGCCGTCCCACCCTGATCTGACCAATGATGAAATGAACCCTCGATGCGATTGCGACGAGCCGTCAACCTCTCGAGTCGCGCCGACGATAGCTCTGGTTTTGGCCCCGCCTCCCGACGCCAAACGAAACGGACGCCGAGGGGGTAAGCATGCAATCGACCCCCTCCGTCTTCCCCTCACCACGTGCACCCTTGACTTCATCGTAGCCCATTTTGGCTCACGTGAGAGGCGTTCGCGTGCCAACCCACTTCTACAAGTGCCACGTCGTGCCACTCACCAGCACGGATGACTGCACCAGCTGCCGCTAACCTTGCTACCCAGCTGGTCGACATTATCAACCAGAGGGTCGCGTTCGTGGACGCCCAGGCCGCAGCAGGCATGGATCGCAACGCCCTCCTGAGCTCGCAGTCGCACGCCCTCATGGCTACCATCGCCCAAACCAGGGGCCTGACGTTCGCCGACGGCACGGTGGTCACTGCGGCGATCACTACTGGACCGTGGCTCCCTACCCAGAGGAACAGCTTGTGCCAGGCTGTCTCCGATGCCATCACAGCTCCACGCCCTCCGTCAGGGGCGAGGGCGCAGCAGCGTTGCCCCAACTTGGCTGCCTTCTTCACGGCGCATGACTGGGGCGTGTTCGGCAGTCCAGACTTGACCTTGAGTTTCAAGATCAACTGCATGGGCAACAGGATGTGGCGCATAGGCGTCACCTGCCCGTGCGAATCCCTGCTCAAGCGAGGCGTCGCGATCATTCTCACCTACAGCAGCCCTGGCAGCATGGACGTGACCACTAAGAAGGAGTTGTGCAAGCAGCTCCAGACCGTAATCAAGCACCTCGACAGGCAGCGGTGGTCGTTCGCCCATATCACTAATTACCCCCACACGCCAGAGCTGCTCGCGCAGAATGTCAGGGACTTCGCGTACCAGGACGAGCCTCCGATCCCTGCGCCCGCTGAACTTCAGCCAGCGCAGGTTGAGCTTGAGATCTCCGCGATGGGCTACAGGGGGACCCACAAGGATCTGCGGTCCAAGTCGGCACCGCCCTCGGTGCCGCTCCCACATGACGGTCAACAAGCGGCTGTCGCCATGCTCGGCCAGCTGATGGGAGCGTTTACTGGCATGATGGGTAACCAGCCAGCCCTTACCATGCTTGGCCATGCTCACGGAGCTGGAGCGCACGGCGGAGCTGGAGCGCGCGGCGGAGCTGAAGGCGCAGACGCTACTCGCATTCACCACTTGGGCCAGACTGGGAGGGCAAGGTCGGCATCCCCTGGTTCACTGAGTGCTTCTACGTTGCCGCTGGATAGCGGCCGCGCTGCCCAGTGCGACAGCTTGGAGGACTCGCTGACGCCGTTGGCGCCGCCCGCGCCACGGCCAGATGCTGCCGTCCCTGGCGGCATGCTTGCGCTCCCACCTCCACCAGTCGCAGGCGACGGGCACGATGCAAGTGATGACGATGAGGCGCGCCACATCGAGGACCGCATGAGGGAGGCAGCGGCGTCGGCTGGCCACCGCCTCGGGGATGCGCCCAAGCCTAGCAAGGGCAGTGTTAAAGGCAAGGGCAAGAACCGCGGCATGAAGAGGCCAGCCGCAGCCGAGGAACCGACGGCCCCCGCGACGCCCAAGGGGAAGGCCAAGGCGAAGCCGAAGTCCGCGGCCAAGTCGGCGGTCAAAGTTTCAGGCCACATTGGATGGGGGAGGAGGAGGAGGAGAAAGGGTTCCCCTTCTCCTTCACATCTTCATTTCCTCCCGAGGAGGGTCAGGAGGATGGGTAAGGGCTGACGGAGAAGAGGGGGGTTGTGCGGAGGAGGAGGAGGAGAAGTAAGAAGCGGAGGAGGGGGAGGAGGAGTCGGAGGAGGGGGGGAGAAGGAGGAGGAAGAAGAGGAGGCATTGTCATAGTATCCCCACCATCCCGAGAGGCGTGAAATGCCCCGACTACTCGATGATGATTCGCCCGCAGGACGTCAAGCTGAGGAGCGAGAACCACTACACGAGCAGGGCCTACAGCTACGTGAAGGGCAAGGCTGTGAAGGCAGGGGCTTCGCTTGAGCAGGCGAAGGCCTGGGCGGGGGAAGCCTACAGGGCAGCCCGCGATGTGTGGCAGAAGCACTCCAAGGCGAAAGCCAAGAAGTAGATGGGACACGCCCTAGTTTGGCGTGCTCTGCTACGCCTTTTTTGACGCTGCAGGCTTGCACCCTGGCGACGCCCCTCGGACACGTGGGAACGCATCTCGAGGTTTTTGTTGTACACACGTCGCCGTTGCCGTTCGATGTGCGCATTGAGCATGACGCAACGCGCTAGGCAGCCTGCAGCTGGCGTTTTCCACTTCGCCCAGAGAGAGAGACCGCCAGGGTCATCAACATCCATCATCCATCATCCAGCCTTCCCCCCCCCAACCACCTGGCCTCTGCCCCCCCCCCCCCCCCCCCCCCCCCCCCCCTGGCAACCGCAATGGATTTCAGGACCGATGTCGCGCCGATCCGCCGCGACCCCCCGCGCTGCTGGGACCAACTCGTCTGATGTGAGGGGCCGCGCGTGAACCGACGGAGAGGGCGCGATGCATGAAGAGACAAAGTGGCACGGTACAACGAGAGACGCTGTAAACCGAAACAAGGGGGGGCTCGGCAAACCGAGGGACACGGTAAAACGAAGACACTGTACACCGAACGAAAGGGGGCACGATAAACCGAACAGCTCGACTAATCCAGAAACGCTGTAAACCGAAGGAAAAGGGCACTGTAAACCGAACGACCCGATACACAAAGAACCACGGTAAACGGAGGTGGGGAGGACACGGTAAACCGAAGGACACGATAAACCGATAGACACTGTAAATCGAGGGACGAAAGACGTGACGAAGATGATGAGGATGATGAGAACGGACGGGGACGGAGGAGCAGGCCGAAGGTTGTGGAGAGGAGAAGGGGGACTGTTGGGATGGAGAAAAGAGCCAGGGGGGGCGATCGAGTGCGAGATGGGGGAAACCGACGACAGGAAATCGAGAGGGAGACCAATGCGCTGAATGGAATCAACGACAACTTGTGGGAAAACGTGCGGGAGATGGGAGAGGATGTGACTACTGTGTTCGCCGATGGGACGGCACTGAAGCAATCCGATGAACGAAATGGTGAGCTTACCCGTGAGCTGCTACCCTACAAAATCAAAGTTCGGGACCCCCAGGGCCGCGTGCGTCGAGCCGAAGACAAATCTATCACGTTGCGACGGTGAAAGATCGGGTGTGCAAATGTGGGAAGCGTATCCACAACATAGAGAGGTTCCGAACGAATATTGTTGACAACACTGGTTGTGCGATGTCGGTAACCTCTGAGACGGGCTGGGGGGGGGGTCGGTTCGGGACGTTGGCAGACTCAGGATGTTCTGTTACGCGGACGGTGCAGCGCATCGTCGTGCAATATCATGTTGACACAACTGCCACTGTCTCCCGCTGCCCCCCCCCCCCCCCCCCACCCTCATTCACTCCCTTATGCTGCTGCTGCTGCTCATGCCTTCCTACTTTGTCCTCACCCTTCTCTCCTGCTCTCCTCCTGTCTCCCTTTCCGCTGTGGCACAACCCGCTCGGGCCCCTAGAGACGTCAAAGGCCGCCGTCCACCTCTATAGAAATGCGTCCGACACAAAACGGGCAGTTCGAGGCAAACCCAAACGTTGCGAATATCCCAGAACCACTCCCCCTCCCGATGCCCAACCCTCCGTAGCCAATTTTGGCTCAGCTCAGTGCTTCAGCACCATGTCTGGCCCACAAGCCAAGAAGCCCAGAATTAGTTCACACGGCAAGGACAGCCATGTAACAGCTCGCGCGATGGCGAAACTGCTGAAGCAGATTCGAGACGAGGGCCTGCCTGACGCCTTCAGCGAGACAACCCAGAGGCGGCAACGGCAGGCGATCGCTTTTCAATCTACATCATTTGGCCCGCTTCTGCAAAAGCAGACTTGTGCGACGTCCACTGGTGAGATCGATCTATGGTTCCAGCACCCTCTAGGATTTCTGGAAGCAGCGAGTGCGGCATCTCCGAACTTCGCAGCGTTTCTCAAACAGGTTCTGGATTCGAATTCGAACATGATCTCAGTAATACTTTACAGTGACGAAGTCACACCAGGCAACGTGCTCGCTGAGCACAATGCTCGGCGCCTGCAAGTGGTACACTGGAGCTTCTTTGAAATAGGATTCCCTGGGCTATTCAACGAGCTCGCGTGGTTTACGATTTCGTGCAACCGAAGCGACACCGTGAACATGTTGCCAGGAGGGATGGCGGAGCTATTCAAATACACATTGAAATTGTTCTTCGGATCTCCTGACAAAAACGATCTGAGGTCAGGCGTGCCACTCAAGCTGCCAGGCGAATCGTCGCCAAGGATTGTATTCGGTAAGCTGAAGATCATCATACAGGATGAACGCGCACACAAGAGCTCGGCAGCAGTAAAAGGAGCGACTGGTCATAAAATCTGTGCCCTCTGCAGCAATGTCATTGGTCATCGGTCAGCACTTAAGGATGACACGACAGGGTTGTTCGTTGTGGGCTCGGAAACAGATGTATCAAAGTTTCAACTGTATACTGACAGTCAGATCAAGAGTATTCAGCGTAGACTTGCAGACGTGTTTCGTCGAAGTGGGCGGGGCCCTGAACTCAACAGCTTGGAGGCTCTGTATGGGTATTGTTACATGCCGACGTCCCACATGCAAGACCGTAACTTGGACATCAACCTCATGGAGGTGTGGGGCTGGGACTGGATGCACTGCTACTGTGTGGACGGCAACTTCGTATACGAATTCAGGGCTCTCATGGACCTCCTTCGCCCGCATGGTTTGGGTGGCCCTGCGTTGCATCAATATCTACAATGTTGGAGCTGGCCTAGTGGTTATGGGAGCGCCGTCAATGTATGTGGGAAGCACAAGGACCACCATCCGTCTGGCAATTCGTCGGAATACCTCTCTGCGGCTCCTGTGCTTGAGAAGTTTCTCTTGGACTTGGTGGTTCCCCGCGGCCACTGCCGTGAGGCAGTTGAGAGCGCTCTCGCCCTGTGCAAAGTTTTAAGCCTGCTAACCATTGCGAACAGTGGCCTCGTCAAGCCATCGGAGCTTGGCGAGGCTATAGGCAGGCACGTTGGTTTGCACAAGGCTGCGTGGGGCACCACCCTCTGGAAACCCAAATCTCACTGGGTGCTCCACCTCCCCCTCCAACTTTTTAAACATGGCTGCTTGATCTCGGTGTTCCTTATGGAACGCAAGCACCGCGCCATGAAGCGGCTGGCGCAACCTCGGCACAACACTACATCATACGACCGAGGCATGCTGGAAGAGTGCACAGCGCAGCACCTTCACGATCTCAAGCGTCCTCTTGTGCAGACAGATCTGCTGGATCCTAAGGCTCCCAGTAAAGCTTTGCTGGCGATGATTGCTGAATGCGCGTCCCTGCCATTGAACAGTAGTATCCTTGTGAGCAATTCTTTGCACGTGAAGTGCAGGCTTGTGAAAAATGATGATGTCGTGGCGTTTGTTTCTTCTCACGGTGCCATTTGCTTCGGCCAGGTGATCTGCCATTGCATGATCAATAATGATCTTGTCTCACTGGTTGTACGATGGGAACTTTTAGAGCTGAATTGTGCCTCTGCTAAGTGCAGGGTTGGGACCTCCCTGCAATTACTTCTCAGCGACCAAGTTTTGGAGCCGTGCATTTTCCGCCCAACTTCTGTGGGCAACGCGTCTGACGTTATCTTTCCTGCCAAGCTCAAGCTCAGGGCCATTAGGGCCGCTTGATGAGGATGGTGAATGGGCAAACGTTGGAGGGAGGGATGGCGCGCCGTTTCATTATGTCGTTACGCACTGATGCTTTTCTCGTGGCTGCTTGTGTAAAATCAAGGTGTATGTTGCACTGGGCTTTCGCCATGCACCGTCGGACACCTGGTCCTTGGAGGCCTCAGCAGTTCTGGGCATAGCGGCGCACAGAGCGCATTCAGCAAAATATGAAGCCTTAGGGCTTCAATTATTTTCCTCCTCCTCCTCCTTCCGCTCCTCCCCCTCCTTCTCCTCCTCCTCCGTCTCCTCCTCCTCCTCCTCATCCCCTCCTCCCCTTCCCCTCTTTCTTCGCCTTGGCCCCTCCCGACCGCCCCGTCCAGGGGGCACGAACCGCGTGAGGAGTCATCCGAAATTGAGGCGGCTGGTTCTCAAAATGAGCCTCTGTGGGCCAACTTACAGGGGGAGCTAACCTAGGTTAGCGGACTTAGCGCCGACTCCCCCTAAGTTCCGCTAAGTTCCCTAAGTAGGTTAGCGAAGTAGGTTAGCGATGCCACCTAAGTGAGGTTACTTAGTAGGATGCTAGGTCAGTTAGCTAAGTAGTTCCATCCCCGCAAAGCAAGGTAGAACCTCCCCAAACACTAAGCAAGCAGGGCGGCGATTCAAGTAGGCCACTTCGTGCTCTTCGAGTTCCCAGAACTCCATTCCTGGGCCACATTTTGAATGCCCGGAGCCAACTGTAAGCCACTTCGTGCTCTTCGTGTTCCCAGAACTCCATTCCCGGGCCACATTTTGAATGCCCGTAGCCAACTGTAGGCAACTTCGTGCTCTTCGACTTCCCAGAACTCCCATTCCTGGGCCACATTTTCAGCAGGGGCAAGAGCACGACGAGGAGGGACGAGCAAGACCAGGAGGACGAGGACGAGCAGGAGCAGGACGAGGAGCAGGAGGAGCAGGAGAAGAAGGACGAGCAGGAGGAGGAGGAGGACGAGCAGGAGGAGGAGGACGACCAGGAGGAGGAGGACGACCAGGAAGAGGAGGAGGAGGAGGAGGAGGGGAGGGGAGGAGGACTACCAGGAGGAGGAGGAGGAGGAGGAGGAGGAGGAGGAGGAGGAGGAGGAAGAGGAGGAGGAGGAGGAGGAGGACGAGGACGAGGAGGAGGAGGAGGAGGGGGGGGGAGAGTACCAGGAGGAGGAGAACGAGGACCACCAGGAGGAGGAGGAGGAGGAGGAGGAGGAGGAGGAGGAGGAGAGAACACCAGGAGGAGGAGGACGAGCAAGACGAGGAGGACGAGAACGAGGACGACCAGGAAGAGGAGGAGGAGGAGGAGGAGGGGAGGGGGAGGACTACCAGGAGGAGGAGGAGGAGGAGGAGGAGGAGGAGGAGG
>CAUYUJ010014781.1:0-25000 GCA_963575745.1 Prorocentrum cordatum
CCTCCTCCTCCTCCTCCTCCTCCTCCTCCTCCTCCTCCTCCTCGCGCAGAAGGGGGTTCGAACTTCGAGGTTAGGACTTCGAGATTCCCACTCCGCACTTCGAGCTTCGTGCGCGCGCTTCCCTGTGGGCGCCGCCAACCAGCGGCGACGGCCAGCGAGCGCCGCGGGAGGACGTCATGTCGAGGCGGCAGGAGTTCGGCGCCTTGTCAGAGCGGGGCTGGCGGCGCCACTGCCTGCGCTGAGGTCGGCCACGCGCAGAGGGGGGGGGGTGGAGGGAGGGGGAGGGCTTCTTAGAAGCACCCCGTGCTTCTCAGGAGGCGCGGGCCTTCTTTGCAGACGTGACGCTGCCGCCTTCTAGGAGCAGCCTGCCAAGAAGCCTTCTCCCCTCCCCCATACCCGCTTGTCTTCGCGTCGCTTGAAGTGTGCATTGTTTCCCGGCGAGGACCATCGGGGAGCCTTTGGGGTCATCTTGCGAGACAATTCACGCACGATGCCGAAACACGCACGGGGAATGGACGTCCGAGCGATGGCCAGCTTGTGCGCGTCGCCAAGGAGGAGGAAATGATACATGATACATGAGGAGGAAATGATACATGAGCTAGCGGGGCGCAGGTCCGAGGAGGAAATGATACATGATACCGATGCCGCTGCCCTTTCCTGGAACGCCCTCGTCGCCACGGCCAGATTCGCCCTCCCTGGCACCGCTCGGGCGTGTGCATTTCTTGACTCGGCGTGCACCATCGAGGAGCCTCCTGGAACACCTTGCGAGACATCCATGCGCGAAACCGAAGCATGCACGCGGAAAGGGACCTCCGAGCGGAGGAGAAGGAGGAGGAGGAGGAGGAGGAGGAGGAGGACCGCAGGCGGAGGAGCCAGAGGAGGCGAGGAGGAGGAGGAGGAGGAGGAGGAGGAGGAGGAGGGCGAGGGACCGACGGCACCCAAGGCCGTGTGGCAGACAGATGCCCGCGTGCACCAGGTGCTGCGCGTGTGTGCGCTGGAGACGGAGGGTGCTAGGGGAACGAACAATGATGTGAACATAAAAACTCGGAGGTCCGCGCAGATTTCTCGGACCTGCGCTGGGCCCATCTGGCGGCGCCTCCGTCGCCGCCCCCGGCGCGCTCCGCGCGCCAGGGATGGGGCTCCAGCGCGGATCCGAGAAATCCGCGCGGACCTCCAAGTTGTTATGTCTATGCCATTGCTCGTTCCTCTCGTATGTTCTGCTGGTTTCGTCGGTTCCCATCGGTTTTCCAGCCTCGGGTTGCTCTCCAGCGGCTGCGCCTCGCCGAGGACGTTCCAGGGGTGCCTGGATCGTCCCGGCCGGCCGCAGGAGACCCGATCTATGACCCGAGAGCCAGACGACGATGATCGTTGAGGGAGAATGCCCTCTCAGAAGGCGGTGGGGCTCCTCAGATGCCCTCCAGCCTTCTCTGAGAAGCCACCTGTGTCTTCGGAGAGGGCTTGGGATGGCTTAAAATATTTACATAAGGCCGGAGGCCTTCTGAGCCTTCTGAGCAGGCCCGCCCCCTCTGACTTCCCCCCTGGGGGCGCCGCCGAGAGAGGCCTCGACACCCTCGAGTTGTTGATCAAATGTCGCGGCAGACCGATTCGGACCGTGTCTGGCCTCCACGGGGTCCCGGGGCCGTGAGAAGACGGTTCGCGGGTGAAGAGGTTCAGACCTATTATGGGGAGCCGCGCTGTGCAACAAAAAGCACGTCGGAGGTCTGGGGAGGAGGAGAGAGGTGAGGTGGAGGGGGGACTGCGTTTCTTGCTTCGTCTCTGTGCCTTCTTGGTTCCAGGCGTCCACGGTGGCAGGCCTAGCTTTTACGACGGAGGCCACATCCCCCAAGTTGGTTTACGACGGAGGCCACATCCCCTAAGTTGGTACCTCGTTTCTACGTGTCGTGGTCATCTCGTTGACGCCACGCATCATCATGCCAAAGCTGGTGCAGCGTAGAAAGGGGAGGCAGTGGAGGATGAGGCAAAGTTTGGGCTGGAGGAGGGCGAGGACGAGGGCTCGCCAGGGCCCGCGAGACCGGCACCATCAACACGTGGAACACCGAGAAGCAGTTCGGCTTCGTGTCCTGCTCCTCGAAGAACCGGGCCGACCTCTTCCTCCACGCGGAGCCATATGGGGGGGGGGGGGTAGCGGCCTGCTGCCCTCCTCCTGCTCCTCCTCCTCCATTTGTTTTCCTCCTCGTCCTGATCAGCCTCGCCCTCTCCTCCCCAGCTTCTGCTCCGCCTGCCCCTTGGGGGTCCCCTTCCGTCTGCCTCTTCTGCCGCCGCTCCCTGCTGCTCCTCCTTCCCCTCTGGATCCTGCGCATCCTCCGCGTCGTCCTGTTTCTGCTGCCGCTCCCCCTCGGTCTCCTCACCGTTCTCCTTGTCATAGCCCGCATCCTTGATCTCCTTTTCATCGCACTCGCCATCATCTCCTCTCCTCCGCTCTCAGGAGGGGAACAACTAAAACACACAGACACAGTTAACGGATTTTCTGGATCGGTTGACACAGCGCCAATACAAGACATCTGCGGGGACCGCCGAAGGTGCACGTTTACAATACCGTGCACGTGAGCTTCCTCCGCCCTCCCTCCTCCCCCTCCTCCTCCTCTTCCTCCTCCTCCTCCTCCTTCTCCTCCTCCTCCTCCTCCTCTCCTCCCCTTCCTCCTCCTCCTGCTCCTCTTCTGCCTCCTCCTCCTTCTCCTCCTCCTCCTCCTTGCCTGAGTCTGCTTGAAGTGAAGCTCGTGGCGTCGAGATGCATGCGAGCGGCTGCGCCCTCCCAGGAGTATTTTGAGAACCTGGACCAGCGCAACCGGGCGAAGACGCGGGGCCTGCGCCGGGGCGACAGGATCGCGTTCGACATCCAGGCCCGCGGCTGTTCTGGAGTGTGCTCAAGCGCTGTTTCCGTCATTGTGTTCAAGGTTTTTCCTGTCATGTGCATTTTAGGGGCAATTGTTGATGCGTTGTTGGGATCTTGTTCGCGCCGTGATCGGTTCGGTCCTGCTTTGTTTTGCCGTGTTATTGTGTTCTGGGCTGCCGTTTTTGTCCACGCCCTGTTGCCCGAAATTCGAAGAGCAGAGCACGACAAATACGGTGGGGGCGTTGGCTAAGGAATGTGCCAAGGAAGCTTCAGACCCTGGAGGGGAGGTGACATCCGTGGCCAGGCCTCAATTAGTGTTTTCCACCGGCTTCCAGACCCTGGATTTCGTATCTGATGGTTCCGTGTCCACTGTCCTCGCCATGCGTTCTTTGGTGGCCCGGGCCCTCGTTGGGCCGGGCGGCCTCCGCGGGGGGCTCTGGCAACTTCGGAGGCCCCTCGGAAAGGCAGCTTTGGTTGTTCTGGAGCGGGATGTAGTCGACCAGGAAAAGATCCTCGCCGCGCGCGAGCCCCAGACTTCCGCGGACTGCGTGTTCTAATCCACGGGTTCCAGAGGCCTCGACCCACATTCGTTTTTGATTGCCGCGGGAGCCGACACCTGTTTCCAGAGGCAGACATGGTGATAGAACGCCGGGGCTGGAAAATCAAATCCCCCAAAGTCTAGGTCTCTTGACTGCTCCTGGGCCCTGGGTCTTTCGGCCACTTCCCCAGGACCCGCTCTTCATCCTCAATTGTTGGTTGACGATCCTGGGGCCCAGAAGCGGCTGCCAGGATCCGAGAACAATGACAACAGTTATTGCACACATCTACATCTATAGATAGGTATAGAGATATATCCCTGTATACAAACGCATACACATCTACAACCAGACACATGTATCGTTCTCGTTTAGAGATAATTATAACTATACACAGGTCTCTGGACGCACCGTTGTCTCCCTTTCCTCTTGTAAGTTCTAAGACGGAACGATGGAGGGTGACGATACATTGACAAGTTTGTTTGGGACGGGGGCTGCGCAGTTGGCGAAAGTTTTTGTGAGAGACGGATGTTGTTGAGCATATGGGTGTTGTGTTACAGACGGAGGCTGTGTAGTAAACGAATCTTGTGTTGGAGTCGGAGTTTGTTGAGTACATGGGCGTTGTGTTTTACAAGTGAGCTGCGGGCGGTGGGCAGCGGCGGGCGGTGGGCGGCGGGCGGGCTTGGGTTCTCAACGTAATTCTTAAGGATGCTCTCTTGCAGCGTTAGGGGGTGTAGTACATGGGTGTTGTGTTGGAAACGGACGTTGTTGAGTACGTGGGTGTTGCGTTCGGGACGGGGTGTGCTGAGCAGACGTGTGTAGCGTTGACGACGGAGGTTGTGAGGTAGGCGGGTGCTGTGTTGGAGACGGAGGTTGTGTACTCGATTGGTGTTGCGTTGCAGACAGAGGATGTCCAGGACATGGGTGTTGCGTTGGCGAAGCGAGCGGCGGTTGTTGGGCGGCGGGCGGTCAGCGAGCGGCGGCCTGGGGATGCTCTATTGCAGCGGGCAGCTGGAGACTGAGGGTGTTGCGTGGAGACCGAGGGTGGTGAGTTCGTGGGTGTTGTGTTTGGGACGGAGGTCGATGATCAGAACGGGGCTTGCATTGGAGATGGAAGCAGTTGAGTGGATGGGTGCTGTGTGTTGTGATGGAGGCTGTGTGCTGCTTGGGTGTTGTGCCGGGGACGGACACTGCGGGGTACATGGTTGCTTTGTTGGAGAAGCGAGCTGGTCGGGCGGCCTCGGTTATCTTCCCCGCCAGGGCACCTCGAAAGTGGGCGACACTTTCATGATTTTGAAGACCTAGGCGTAGAACATGGGATCAACACACCTAGATACGGGATGTACGTTTGTATGTGCGTTTGTATGTGTGTGTCCATAAGTACACACACATGCATACAACAATGAAGCGGCCCATACATACATATACATACACATCAAGTGCAGAAGCTGGTATGTACATTCATGTATGTATGTATGGATGGATGTATGCATGCATGCATGCATGCATGCATGTATTTATGTATGTATGTATGTATGTATGTATGTATGTATGTATGTATGTATGTATGTATGTGTGTATGTATGTTTGTACATACGCACGTATGTATGTATGCATGTATGTATGTATGAATGAATGTGTGTATGGATATATGCATGTATGTATCGATGCATGAATGCATACGTGCGTACACCTACATTTATGTAGATATAGATGGTCGGCTATCTGGACGGTTGAGTTTGTCTTGGTTGTTCATGGTCACCCTTAAGCCCCCCCCGAAGTGGCCAAACAACGGGACCGCGGCCCCCAGGAGGCCGGGGGCGGCAAGCGGAGCGCCGAAGCCGTCAACGCCGAGATGCTCGACGTGTCCAAGCTGTCGCCCTCGCGCAGCCCTAGCGGCCGCCGCGGGGATGCCAAGCCCAGGCGTCTGGGGAGGAACACGTACCGACCCTCATGTCCCGGCGTCGCATCAGGTAACACAAACGCGGCGGCCAGGTGTCGCTCCCCAGTTACAGTGCTTCGCTTAGGGTTTCTCATTTCTGTGCTGGGGAAGTGGGCCTGGGTGTCGGTCTGGCGGCTCCGTGGTCCAGGTTCGCCGTCGCCGATCCGTCGCCGCCTCGTCGCCGCCCGTCGTCTGGGCCTGGCTGTCGGTCGGTCTGGCGGCTCCGTGCCCGCCGTTGCCGCCCCGTTGCGGCCTCGTGGCCGCCGGTCGTCTTGGTCTGGGCGTCGGTCTGGCAAGCACTGGCGAAGCGTCCTGTTTCGCTTTTACGTTCCCCAAAGAATGCTCGAGGAACCGGTCGAGGTTTGCGCGAAATTATCATAACACACTTCTGGTTGAAACCATCCTGTTTGAACACATTGGCTTGTGTTCTCATATTGTTTTTCTTATTGGGGCATCACGTCGTGGTCAGCCTCTAGGAATGCCGGGACCTGTCGGTCCCTGCTGAAGTTTGGCGGTTCCGTGTTCCGCGCGCCGGGCCTGGCCGTCGGTGTAGCAGCTATGTGCTCGCCGTCGTCGCCCCGTCGCGGCCCCGTCGTTGCCCAGATTCCCGGAGAGCTCTCCGAGAGCTATAGGGCTTTAGATTAGAAGCCGGACGGTGGTGGTGCCTGCCAGCAGCTCCTCCACGGCGCTCCAGAATCCCCGCAGAAACCGGTTTGTCCCGGCAGCTGGTCCGGGAGCGCTTCCGGCACGCGTCCACGCGTGCCTGCACGCGTGAAGGCACGCGTGGAAGCGTGCCTGGCAGCGCTTCAGAAGCGCTTCAGAAGAGCTCCCTCTTCGCTCTCTCTCTGGGTGTTGAACGCTACCAAGTTGCTCAACATAAATCCTCCTTCCTCAATAGGAAATGGGATCTACAGCCTTCCCGAAGGCGGGATGATCCGCCGCCCTTGGGGATGTGCAATTTACGTATGATGTTGCCCCATCGCTCATTTCAAAAACAGATCTCACCACCCTGGCTGAACGAATTTCGTCCCCCCACGCATCCCTGGCACAAGAAAGCGCTATGCGCGCACATTCGTTTACCAAAATCATCCATACAACCCGCTGCAACAAACGGGACGAAGGACACACGCGCGCGTCGCCGCGCGCGCATGCCGAAATTGTTCAACAACCTGAGGCTTCGTAAGAATATCCAGATCGAGTGTCGCAGAAGCATGAAACACAGCGTTTTGCAACATGACCCCCCCGAGAAAAGCTTGCGCACATTCTTGAAAATGCGGGAAAACAACCAAATGCTTTCAACACGTGCAGCCAACGCTACCAACACTGGTTTCTCGCGCGCGCTTTTCGAAATCGTTCGATCGGCCTTGCGTTTTTTTTTGGGGGGGTTATCTCCCTCTCAAAAGGGAACCATGTCGACCGCTCGCGCCCGTCGGCCGCGCGCGCACATCGAAATCCTTTCAAAATCGTCGTCGCGGACGCGTGGGCACCATCACCGTCATTGGCGTGATCAGCATCGGCGCCGTCATTGGCCCTGCCGTCGTCACTGTCATCGTCTTCACCAGCATCGCTGCTATCATCAGCGTGCCTGCCATTGTCGACGTCGCCATCCTACCAGTCCCGCCCGAGCTGCCGACTCTCGCAGAATTGCCCGCGCGTCGGCGCGGCCTGCGAGACGCGCGGGGGAGCGCCCCGCGGTCAGCGCCACCGCTGCCGCGCCGGTCGCGCCAGTCTAGCCGTCCGCGCTGCGAACGAGCCCGCGCGCACTAGCGCGGCCGCGGCGACGCGCCAGCCAGCGCCGAGCAATCTTCGCCGCGCGGGCTCCGCAGACCAATTTGCGCGCTCTGAGGCAAGATGATTGCGCGCGAAGTGGATTTGGAAACTTGAAGTGGGCAGGGTTATTTCTGTTCAGTGAGAAATCAGGATCCCCCCCCCCGCCCCGGCTTTATCGACGCCTCCCGGAATGGAACAGTCTGCGCGCGATTCTGCTCCGTCGTTTGGTTTCCGCGCGAAATCATACCGTCCCAGCTAGGCCCGTAATCGCCACCCTCATCTTTGACAAATGATATGACGTTCAAAGAAATGCACATGTTTCATGGCCCCCTGCGAACAACTGGACGAAGTCGGCGCGCGCGCGTCGTCGCGCAGGAGCGCTGGAATAGTTCAAAACCCGCGGTGGTCGCAGGGGTGTCAATCTTGAGTTTCCAGACGACGCGTAGTATGCAATGGTTTTGTAACATTTGCATCCCGACATAAGTTACGCGCGCGACCCTGCGAATTTTCATGAGAAGCCATCGTTGCTGTTATTTTGTCCTGCGCGGTCGGAGCGCGCGGCCAAGCGGGCCTCTCGCGCGCGCATGTCGAAATCAGTCGAACGTCTTTGCGCGCTGGCTGGGCGCCGCCACGGCAGCCGGCGCCGAGCAGTCATCGCAATCTCCGCCGTGAGGGTTCCGCAAACCAAGTCGCGCGCGGGCGCGCGGGATGATTGCGCGAGAAATTGGGTTGAGTTCACTGCGAACTTGCATTAATAGCGCCGCGCGGATTGCGCCGCGTCGCGTGCGCCATGTCGATTGCGCAACGTAGCTCGCGCATTGCAGATTGCACCGCGTCGGTTGCGCCGCGTCGATTGCGCCGCGGGTCTGCGCGCCACATCGGTGCTTCCTTTCGAAAAAGAGCCAGGATCTCCCCCCCGGCCCCCGCGGCCAGTTGGGCCCGGGCCCCCGCCCCGCCGCCCTCGCCGAGCAGCGCCGCGCTCGCTCGCCCACCCCAAATTATCAGTCTTCAGGTGCCCCTTGCCGCGGAAAAAAAGGGGGGAACAAACAGGGGCAAATGGGGCCCATAAACACATACAAATAAACGAGAATATAATGCATTTGTTGAAAATAAATGCGAAGCGCGCGCTCGCGGCGTTGCGCGCGCGCCAACATCTTGCAACAAGTTTAGGCGTCGCGAGGGTGCGAGAGTCTCGTGTCCCATTTTCCAAATAAGATTACATAAAACCACGCATGGACTCGCAACGTGATGTTCCCAAGGGGGCGCGCGCGCGCTCTTGCGGATTCGTCCAGAAACATTGAGCATCCCCCCTTGTTCATCAAATGCGACCGAGGCTTTTCGCACGCGCGCGCGGTGGAATCATTCGAGCGCCCGCGCGCGCGCTGGGGGGCGGGGCGGGGCGGCCCCTGTCAAATAGGACCAAGCGGTCTACTCGCGCGCGCCAGTCGCGCGCGCGCGCCGAGAACCCGCCGGCGCCCTTCTACGTCGACGCGCGGGCGCCATGATCGCCATCGCCGAGATCAACATCGGCGCCGCCGTGGCCTTGCCATCGGCATCGTCGCTATCGCCGCTAGCGTCGTTCCTGCCATCGTCGCGTCTGCCGCCGCCGACGTCGACACGACGCCGAGTCACCGACTCGCTCTGGAGCGCCCGCGGGCCAGCGCGGCCTGCGAGGCGCTCTGGAGAGACCCCAGTGGCCAGCGCCACAGCGGCCGCGTCGGTCGCGCCGGACTATCCTGCCCTCTGCGCGCGAGACTGCGCGCTTGCACGGCCGCGGCGACGCGCCAGCCAGCGCCGCGCAGTCATTGGCCGCCTTGCTAGTTTTGCGGGCCAAGTCGCGGGTGGGCGGGCGGGGCGATTGCGCTGGCAGTGGAGTTGACAAGTTCAAGTATTGTGAACTTCCTTCCCTGACAAGAGCCCCCCCCTCCGCTGCATTCGCAGTTCTCGCGCGATTCCGATTGATTATCCAGCCCAGCCGATGGCGCCCCCCCCCCCCCCCATCTGCCGCAAAACATGGCGCGCGCGCGCCCGCGTATCCAGAGCCGTTGACGTCCGGGAATCCGTTCCAAAAAATGAGACGACATGTACGCGCGCGCGTCTTCGCGCGCTGTGCGGAACCCATGGGAAATTTCGGTGTCGCAAGGATGACGCAATCGAGTGATCCGAAAACATATAACAACACTTGGTGTGGGAGCGTGACTGTTCCAGAGAACTGCGCGCGCGCCATTCTGCGCATTCCCCAGAAAGCAACGCGTTCAACTTGTCGAGATCGCGCGAAAGCCCGCGCGCGCGCGTGCTTGGGGGGGGGGGGGGGGGCGCAATCTCGATCAAATAATACCACGCGGCCCTTTCTCGCGCGTCGGCCGCGCGTGCGTAGACATCCGAGACCTTCATCGCTGACGCGCTGGCGCCATCATCGTCACTGGCGTAATTAGCATCGGTGCCGCCGCTGCCCTTGCCGTGGCCGTCGTCATCCTCGTCGCCAGCAGCGCTGCTATCATCGTCATGTCTGCCATTGTCGGCGTCGCCAAGCCGCCGCGCCCGCCCGAGCCTCCGACTCGCGCTGAAGCGCCCGCGCGACAGCGCGGCCCGCGAGGCGCGCTGGGGAGAGCCCGGCGCTCAGCGCCACCGCGGCCGCGTCGGTCGCGCTAAGCTAGCCGGCCGCGCTGCGCGCGAGCATGCGCGGGCTAGCGCGGTCGCAGCGGTGCTCCAGCCAGCGCTGGGCACTCATCGCAATCGCCGCCGCATGGGTTTTAAAAACCGCAAACCAAGTTGAGGGTGGGCAGGCGGGATGACTGCGCGAGCAGTGGGATTCACATTTCCGATTGTTTTCAAAAGTTTTGCGCCGCGTAAATTGTGCGATGTATCTTGCGCAAATTATTTAAAGGCTGCCGCCTCTGCCGCCGACCCCAAATAAATGCATGTATTGTTTGTGCGTTGCGTCGGTTGGGGGGAGACCTCCCTCTCCCAAATCCCTCGTACTGGGCTCCTGGGGGAAGGGGTTGCTGAGGTGGCATCATTTCACACGCCGACGGAGTTCAGGAGGAATCTTGGGCCTTCTTGGAGCCGTCTTGAGGTCGCAGAAGCCTGTCGTCATGCGATCTTGGAGTCTTTCGGAGGCTTTCGTTTGCTTTCTTGAGCCATGTTGTGCTTCCTTGAGCCATCTTGGACGTCATCCCGGGCTGGGGTTCATCTTGGGCTCGCTGAGGCCCTCTTGGAGCCATGTTGGATCCTCTTAGGCGCCCCATCCCTCGCGACGCGCGCCGAAGGGCTAAACTCGCCCCCGAAGGGGAAGCGGGCGGTTGCCAAAGGAATCTCTCGAAACCACCTACGCTCAAAGGGGCTTGAGGGACCACCTGTGGGCTTGGTCGGGGCTTCTTTGGGATGCTCCTTGGGGGCTTATTCGGGCCCTGCTCTGGGCCGGTTCGGGGGGCAATCGAGCAGAGGAAAGGCTGGGCTCGAGTAAGCCCTCCCCTTGTCGGAGCCCCCGAATCCCTTGCCTTGAAACTTCTCTCCCTCTCCTTCGCCCGCCCCTTCCTGGAGATCTTCGGAAGTCCATCGAGCAGGTTCGGGGGGCGTCCAGGCACCGTTGAAGCAAAAATCTGAGGGCGCCGGGGCGGCGACGCGAGGTGGTCATCACGAGAATGTAGGGCCTGTGACAGGGATCGGCCTCTCAAAGTACACGCCTTTCCAGAGACCCAGGGCGTTTTCTAGAAGGCCCCCCCGAGCCCCGCGCCCCCTGCCATTGGCATCAGACGTCGTGCGGGAATCGGAGCGTCGTGGGGAAATCACGGCGGGACAGGGTCGGGGGTTCCTAGAACTAGAGGCTTGGGGATGTCGAGGGGGGGGGTGGAGGCGAGGTGGGGGGCGAGGTGGGGGGTATCGGTCGTTTTTTTTTGGGCGAGAAATCGTGGGGTCGGATGGGGTTCCTAGAACAGAGTCCTCTAAGAGGCTTGGGAATGTCTGAGGGGGGTGGGCGAGGTGTGGGCGAGGTGGGGGGTATCGGTCGTTTTGGCGCGATCGTGGGACCGGGGTTCCTAGCAACAGAGGTGCTAGAGGCTTGGGATGTCGAGGGGGGGTAGCGAGGTGGGGGGCGGGAGTGGGGGGTTCGGTCGTTTTTGGGCGGAAATCGTGGTCGGGGGTTCCTAGACAGAGTCATAGAGGCCCGCGGATTGTCCGAGGGGGGGGGTGGAGGCGAGGTGGGGGGCGAGGGTGGGGTATCGGTCCGTTTTTTGTGCGAGAACTCGTGGGGTCGGTGGTCCGTGGGGTCGGTGGTTCCTAGAACAGAGGTCCTAGAGGCTTGGGGATGTCCGAGGGGGGGTGGAGGCGAGGTGGGGGCGAGGTGGGGGGTAATCGTCGTTTTTGAGCGAGAAATCGCGGGTCGGGGGCTCCTAGAAACAGAGTCTAAGAGGCTTGGGGATGTCGAGGGCGGGGTGGAGGCGAGGTGGGGGGCGATATGGGGGGTGCTGGTCGTTTTTGGGCGAGAAATCGCGGGGTCGGGGGTCTCAAGAACAAAGCCCAGGAACCTGAGGATGTCGAGGGGGGGTGGAGGCGAGGTGGGGAGCCAGGTGGGGGGGTATCGGTCGTGTTGGGGTTAGAAATTGTAGAGTCGGGGGTCCCGGGAACAGAGTCTAGAGGCTTGGGGAATGTCGAGGGGGGGTGGGAGGCGAGGTGGGGGGCGAGGTCTTCCGATCGTCGTTTTTGGGCGAGAATCGTTGGGTTCGGGGTTCCTAGAACAAAGTCTATCTTCCTTTTGGGCATGTCGAAGGGGGGGGTGGAGCGAGGTGGGGGGCGAGGTGGGGGGTAATCGTCGTTTTTGGGCGAGACAATTCGTGGGTCGGGGGTTCCTAGACAGAGTCTAGAGGCTTGGGGATGTCGAGGGGGGGTGGAGGCGAGGTGGGGGGCGAGGTGGGGGGTATCGGTCGTTTTTGGGCGAGAAATCGCGGGGTCGGGGGCTCCTGGAACAGAGTCTAGAGGCTTGGGGATGTCGAGGGGGGGTGGAGGCGAGGTGGGGGGCGAGGTGGGGGGTATCTATGAGTTTTCAAACATTCTTTCTCGGGCTCGATTTTATAGGGGTGTATTTATGGGGTGGCCGCTTCCTCTCCTCCTCCTCTCTTGATCGTCACGTTTTGTCTCCGTTTACGATCTTGGCTTGTAGCTTTTGGCGCTCGAAGGTTTCGAGGCTCGCGGCCAGCGCCCGCGCCTCGCCCCGAGGGCCCGTGAGCGCCCATCGCCGCCATCGGCGTTGGGGCGCGGCTGCGCCCAGCTGGCGCACGTGCGCGGCCTTCGGCCGCGGGGCGGTGCCCCTGGCGCCAGGACGGCGTTGCGGCGGGGCACCACGTTCTTCTGGGTGGTGTGTCTGCTCCTGGGCCTCCAGGACCGACTGGTGCTCGAGGAGGGCGCTGACGTCGAGGAGGTCGCGGAGCTCAAGGTCGAGCACGAACGGGTGGAGAGCTTCCCTTGGCATCCAGATCGAGGGAGCTCGCAGTGGTACACGATGGCCTTCAAGAAGTGGAACCGGATCTACTGGCGGACGGCCAAGGACGGGCCGACAGGCGTGGTGATGCTGCTTCTGGAGCGGGCTCCCGGCAAGGCTGGCGAGTGGACGGCTCTGGACCCTGTGGGGCGGGTGCAGTTGATCAATCCGAAGGATAAGATCCACGCGTCGACTCGAGCGAAGACGGGAGTGGTCTACACAGATCACAAAGGGTTGAGCGCTCATGACAAGCAAGAAGCCGAACAAGCTAGCGCTCGACTCATCGACAGGATGAATGGCGTCACGAAGGAGGGCCCGAAGAAGGTCGGTGTCAAGAAGGGTGGTCGCAAGCGGCTCTCGCTCCTCCCGAAGTTCAGTGCGATGGAAGCTGTGACGACGGCGGGGCTGTGGGCCTGGGCTCGGCGGAGCTGGGGGCCCTTGGCCGCGACGGGCGTCATCTGCTGGCGTGTGTGGCACTACCTTGGATTGTATGAGTGGGCGCGAGCCGCCTATCATGCGTACCAAGAGGGACGAGAGTGGCTCGACTACCTCGGGGACATCAAGGACAGCGTGGGCGAGATGCGGGAGAGCGGCGAGCTGGACTTCTACTTGATCACCTTGGGGATCGGCGCTCTGGTCATCTGGGCCATCTACTACAACACGGGTGCCTCGGACACGGGCTCGGACTATGACGGTTCGGACAGCGAGGACGGGGACATGAGGGCAAAGGGCACATCCGCTTCGGATACCGACTCAGGTGAGGAGCCCTCGTCCACGGACCTGCTGCGCACCATCTTGACGGGACAGGAGCAGCTGGCGCAGCTGGCCGACCAGATTCGCGAGCTCAAGGCGACTGCTCCTGCGGTGCGCTTCGAGGCTGAGGACCGTCCCGGGACGCCCCGCTCATCGCGGTCGACACGCTCGGACACAGCGGACGCACGGCGGGACGACGAATTCGTGGAACCATCGAAGGGGCAGATCGATGCGCTGTTGCGAAAGCTCAGGGAGCACGAGACGATAGTCGAGATGGACAGCTCGCGGGCGACGAGGGGAAGCGGATCTTCGGCCCCGTCACCTTCACCTTCCTCGGGGGGCGGCTTCGAGCTTGTCGGGGACCGGTCCTCGAGCGGTGCTTCGGACGGCTCGGCACGCACTCCGCTGAAGATTCGCATCGACGAGCTGGAGATGGAGTCCCGCAACCCCCGCGAGACGATGATCCAGGCGCTGAAGGCCTTCGACGACAAGGCGGACCTCGGGCGCGTGGGGGAGATCCGCACGCGTGTGGCGCCGGAGGTCCTCACTCGCCTCTACCGAGGCGGGAGGACGGCGCAGGCTGAGCTGCGCGAGTGGCTGCGCAGCAAGGAGCTCGAGAGTTGCAACGCCGCCGCGGAGGTCACTGTCATGGGCATGGTGCTGGACCGAATGCTGGAGACGGACCCCCCGAGCACGGTGATCAACTCGAGGGCGGCGGAGCTGGTGTGCCTCCGCATCTACAGCTTGATGAAGGCGTTCGACAAGGTCCAGCGGCGCGAGGACTGGTTGCGCCCGAAGAACCAGACGGGGGCCAAGTGGCGGAGCAAGGTGGATTGGGTATTGGCCGAGCAGTACTTCCGCCTTGATCGTTCCGAGAACGATATCGATGCGGCTGACGACGAGGTGACCGAGAAGCTCAAGAGGAAGGCGCTCTTCCAGAAGCACTTAGGGTCAGTCTCGGAGTCGGCCGCGAAGGACGAGTGAAGGTCTAGCCGTTCCTGGGTGGGGGAGCGGTTCAAAGGCGGAATACCACCCGTGCACCGGTCGAGGGCTCTGCTTGTCGGGATCCTCTTCGCGGTGCTCATCGACCTTTCTACCTGGGGGAGTAGGTGCTTCTCTTCATCGTCTGTGGCTGGCAGCCCTACGCGTTCCCTCGGCAACGGGGGCTCAGCGTTGTCCGCCCCAGAGAGCTACCGCGAGCGGGCGTCGGTGCTCTACTTTTTCAACTCGGAGGACGTGAGGGCTTTTTTGTACTTGCCCTCTCATCCTGGTCGCGCACCAGTTCGTCGTTCAGATGTCAGGTGGGGACCAGATCGGGGAGCCCCTCGTGCCCAGCTCGGGGCGGCCTCGGGCGCATCGAGATCTGTTGGGGACGTTGCCGTTTGTGCCAGCGAGTTGGGGCGGGCCCAGTGGCGGGGAGATGAGCGAGAGCGAGCTGCGGGTGACGTGGTTGAGGTCATGTCGGACCGTTGCGGCTCTCCGGAGTCTGAGCCGGGGCCACCTCAAGGAGCTGAAGGACTGGACCAAGGTGGCGTCGGAGTGCCCCTGGAACCAGGCCTCGTTCTTGCAGAAGGAGATCGTCAGGAGGATTTGGAACGAGCAGAGTCGGAGGGCGACCTGGGGATCCATCGACGACGGCAGAGCGGTTTTGCGCCGCTTTGGCGAGAAGCTTCCAGTTGGCTATGGGAGCGGCTCTGCCTCGGAGAAGAAGGAGGAGGATCGCCTGCAGAGGGGTGCTCTATGCCCGCTGCGGGTCGAGGAGGTCGACCTGCCTCCGAAAGGGCTACGAGGGGTCAGCGTGAAGAAGCTGGCTGTGACGGCGAAGGCCTACCTCGACGAGCCTGGACGTTTGATGTTGAAGTCGGAGGGCGAGATCGACATGCAAGCTTATTACAAGATCAAACCGTACGAGGCGCCGGAGCTCAAGCAGGGGGTCGCCCGGCTCGAGCTCGCGCTGAAGATGTGGGAGTCGAACATGCTGACGTACGTGGACGACGTGCGGGAGAAGCTGTCGGTGTTCACCGTGGTCAAGAAGGTGGCCCACACGAAGTCGGGGCGGGAAGTGGTGTCCCGCCTCGTCTGGGACGCTCGGCGGGTCAACCTACATTTCAAGGACCCGCCCTGGGTGCCGCTCGGCTCGCCAGCAGCTCTCGCGGAGATCGACCTCGGGCCCGACGTCCTGGGGGACCAGCAGTTCCTGACCTTCCAGGGGGACGTGCCAGTGATGTTCTACAGGCTGCAGAATATCCCCGAGCTCTACTCCTATTTTGTGCTGGCTGGGGTGGATCCGTGGTCGCTCTGGGAGTTCGGTCAGCAGCGAGGCGTATCGCTGCCGCGACCTCCAGAGGGCACCTTGGGGGTCGCCTGCACGGTCGTCCCCATGGGCTGGAGCTGGGCGGTCTTCCTCGCACACACGGCGCTGATGGACTGCTTCGACGACCTGGAGTCCGACGGGGCGGGGCGCGTGGAGCACGGCAGCCCTGTCCCGAGCCTCGCGGACCACCAGCTGTTGTACTGGCTCTACATCGACGACTACGGCGGAGGCCTCCTCGGCGAGGGGGCGGACGACCCAGTGCTGTCGGAGGTAGCTGGTCAGGCGAGGAGCGCGGTGACAGCGCGCGGCCTCGCAGTGCACAAGGAGAGCCAGGGAGTCGGCCTGCCCGAGCAGCTGGGGGTCACCATCGACCCGGTCTCCCTGCGGTGTCGCGTGAAGGAGGAGAAGCTGAGGGACCTGGTGCTGGCCACCGAGGCCCTGACCTTGGAGGAGTCCGCCTCGCCCGCGCTGGTCGAGGTCGTCATGGGGCACTGGGCGTGGGTCATGATGCTCTCTCGGGCGGCCTTCGCTATCCCGCACGTCATCTATGCGTGGATCCATGCGGCAGACGATCGCCTTCGCCCTCGACGAATGTGGACCGACGTAGTCACCGAGCTGCACGCCTTGGCCGCGCTCTCGGTGTTCTTCTTCTCGGAGCTGTCGCTGGCCTGGCATTCGCAGGCGTACATGACGGACGCCAGCAACTACGGGTACGCAGTGATGTCGACGGAGGCGACGCCCGACGCACAGAGATCCGAGGCCAAGTGGGCTCGGCAGCAAGGATGGGGCGTGCAGGTGGACACGGCGTACTCGGAGCACGAGTGGCAGGAGAGTGCGAAGGACGACCTGTTCCAGGAGGACGCGGACGCGGCGACGGGCTTCAGGGTGACGGGCCGACCTGGCATGGCGGAGCTCTTCGCTGGGACAGGTGCTCTGGCCGAGTGTTTCCGCGTGGGAGTCCCCACTTGGACGGAGGCGTGGGAGATCGACAACGGCCCCCAGTACGACCTGCTGCACCAGCCCACCATCGCGAGGCTGATGCTGCGGATCAGGCAGGGCGAGTTTTGGTGGGTGCACGCGGGTCCGCCGTGCTCCACCTTTTCGCGAGCCAGGATCCCGAAGCTGCGAACCCCCTCCCATCTGTGGGGAGTCCCGGGTCTCGGGAGAGCGGACCGCAGGAAGGTGAAGGATGGCTCTCTGATGGCGCTGGTCGCGATCGAGGCGTGCACCCTGGCCCTCACGCTTGGGGTGCACTTCACGCTCGAGAACCCGGCGTCGAGCCTCATCTGGCTGCTGCCCGAGATGATGGCGCTGGCCCAGCGGGTGGACGTGTTCACGCTGGAGGTGGACTACTGCCAGTTCGGCATGGCGTGGAAGAAGCCGACGCGCATCCTGACCTCCTGCGAGGCGCTGTTGGCGATAGGACGGAGGTGCTCAGGAACGGCAGCGAGGTGCTCGGCGACGGGCTGCCCCCACCAGGAGTTGCGGGGCACCGCTCCCTGTGGCACGAAGTGGACGAAGCTGGCCTGCCCGTACCCCCTGGCGCTCTGCGAGGCCATCGTGGAGGTGGGGCGCGCCGCGGCGCCGCCTGGGGTCCTTCGCCCCCTGCCTCCGCACTTGAGGCGGGCGGCGAAGCAGCCCGCACCGCCCTTGGAGGCGAGCTGGCTCGACCCCGAGCGCTGGGCCACCACGTTCGTGGGTCAGTGGGAGCGCGCCGAGCACAACAACGTGCTGGAGGGCAGGGGTGTGCTGGCGGTGCTGCGTCATCTGGCCAGGAGCAGCCGCTCATGGGCTCGGCGGGTCCTGGTCTTCACCGACTCGCTGGTCGTGGTGGGCGCCCTTGGCAAGGGCAGGGCGTCGTCGCACCAGCTGCTGCGGCTGTGCAGGATGGCCGCCGCGGTGCAGCTCGCGTGCGGGATCAGGCTCTACCTGCGCTGGGTGCCCTCGGAGTCGAACGTGGCGGACGGGCCGTCTCGTGGAGGCGCGAAGGGCGCCGCGGCCGACACTGTCCAAGGCCACGTCACCAGAGGGCTGCCCAGGTCTCTGAGGGCGGCCTTCAGGCGGCTGAGGGGACAGGGCGGCGAGCCCGATGCCATCCACTGGTGATCCTCGTCGTGATCGTGATGCAGCTCGCCGACGGGACCGACGCGGTGCGCCTGGGAGCGAGCCCGACGAAGTCTAGGGCCGCGACTCCCCCTCCTCTGATAGGGAGAGGCGCCCGCGCGTGGGAGCACGCAGTGGCGGGGGGGACGCAGCTGGCGAACCGCCTGTGTGTCCATGCAGTCGACGACAACACCAACAGGAAGTACGTCAAGGAGGTGCGGAGCTTCCTGCAGGACGTGAAGAGGGAGCAGGTGCCCTTCGAGACGTACGCCGAGAGGGACGCCGCGATGGCCAACTACCTGTCCTCGCTGTGCTACCTCCACCGGTCCAGCGTCGGCGTGGGCAACGCCGTCTTCTTCGGGTTTCTGCACATCTACGAGGACCATCGCGACAAGATGCCGCAGGCGGCGCGGGCCCTCAAGTCGTGGCTGAGGATGGCGGCACAGGGCGAGGGCAAGCCTTTGGCCCGCACAACGATTGCATGCATCGCGCTGTGGATGATCCAGCAAGGGAAGCTGTACGAGTCCATCCTAGTGCTGCTCTCCTTCGACTGCTGCTTGAGAGAGCAGGATTGGAGTCTCTTGCGGACGGAGGATGTTCATTTCGACGGAAGCAGTGCTAGTCTGGCGCTTGGCGTGCGAGCTCGAGGCGAGACAGTCAAGACGGGCAGCGACCAGGGCGTGGTACTGAGGTTCGGCTTCGTGATGGCCCTGTTGCGGGCGGCGAAGGACGTCGCGGGGGACGGCGACCTGATCTTCCCCCTCACCCCCGCCACCTTCCGCAAGCGGTGGTGGGAGGCCCTGGCGGCGCTGGACTTGGAGTGGTGCGGGCCTCCGCACGGTCTTCGCCATTCGGGAGCGTCTGACTACGTCGAGTGCGGCTTCACCCTCGAGGCCACGAGGCGTCGCGGGCGCTGGAGGTCGGCGGCGGCCGTGCAGAGGTATACGAAGCTACACGACCTCGTCCGACATCGGGCTCGCGCTGGCGGAGACATTGCCATGCGCGGCCAGAGCTTCTGGGATGACCCGATCAAGAGCCTGCTGGACGCCATCGAGAGCTCGCCGAGGGCTGGCGACCAGACCCTGAGGTCCGCCATGGTGCTGCAGCTCCAGAGGAGGATCGAGATGGGATCCAGTCAGACGTTGAGCGAGGCGGCGTCCAGCACTACGGTGCAGGAGGAGCCGCGGAGGCCTGATGCGAGTGCGCGTGGCAAGCGCCAGAAGAGGAGACAGAGGTCCAAGTGAGGCGGCTGGACGCCAGACCCGAGAAATGCGTTCTCTCCAGGGCTGGTGTTTTTTCTGTGCAGGGCCCTGGGTTTGCAGCGGCCCGTGCAGGATGCCGCGTCAGCATCCAGACACGTGCACACAGCTCTTTACGGGCCTGTCGGCCCCGCTTCAGCGACCTTTGAAAAGATGAATGCGTACGTGTACTAATATTGAGGCTTCGCCTCGTTTGTCACACGGCCGGTATATAGCTGAGGCTTCGCCACGTTTGATGTGCACGCCCCTTGTATAGTTGTGGCTCGGCTGCAGAGATCGGGCACCGTGATGGCTGTCACGGAGTCTGCGCTTTCCCTCTTCATCGGCAGCATGCAACGCAGGGAGCTGGAGGGTGTAATGTAAGCTGGCCCCCTTCCCCTTAGAGCCCTAGAATATGAGTTTTCAAACATTCTTTCTCGGGCTCGATTTTATAGGGGTGTATTTATGGGGTGGCCGCTTCCTCTCCTCCTCCTCTCTTGATCGTCACGTTTAGTCTCCGTTTACGATCTTGGCTTGTAGCTTTTTGGGCTCCTCCTCCCACCCCTCCACCTTGCAGTTATGGATACTATCTTCTACACGTGGTGTTTTTTCTGTGCAGGGCCCTGGGTTTGCAGCGGCCCGTGCAGGATGCCGCGTCAGCAGATGCCGCGTCAGCATCCAGACACGTGCACACAGCAGCCCGTGCAGGATGCCGCGTCAGCATCCAGACACGTGCACACAGCTCTTTACGGGCCTGTCGGCCCCGCTTCAGCGACCTTTGAAAAGATGGATGCGTACGTGTACTAATATTGAGGCTTCGCCTCGTTTGTCACACGGCCGGTATATAGCTGAGGCTTCGCCACGTTTGATGTGCACGCCCCTTGTATAGTTGTGGCTCGGCTGCAGAGATCGGGCACCGTGATGGCTGTCACGGAGTCTGCGCTTTCCCTCTTCATCGGCAGCATGCAACGTAGGGAGCTGGAGGGTGTAATGTAAGCTGGCCCCCTTCCCCTTAGAGCCCTAGAACCTTAGGAAAACGTGCATTTTTAGCATGTTCGCCTCTTGGGCCTTCACAGTGTCCAAATCGGCTCAAGGGGCCCTCAAAAAGGCTCCAAGACGGCCTAAGAAGGGCTCACGCAGGCCCAGGAGGCCCCCAAGACGGCGCAACATGGCTCCAGGACGGGCCCAAGAGGCGCCCAAAAGGGCTCCAAGACCGCCCAAGAATGGCCCAAGACGGCCCAGGAGGCCCCCAGGAGGCCCCAAGACGCCCCCAAGAGGCCCTAAAAGGCCCCAACTGGCCCCCAAGGACCCCCCAGTGTCCAAAACGGCTCAAGGGGCCCTCAAAAAGGCTGGCCCCAAGACGCCCCCAAGAGGCCCCAAAAGGGCGCCACATCTTAATCACCATTACAACCACCATCACCATCACCAGCATCATCATCAGCATCAGCATCAGCATCAGCATCCCCATCATCATGATCGACATCATGGTCAGTGCCATGATCAAAATCATCATCATCCTCCTCCTCCTCCTCCTCATCATCATCATCATCCGCAGCATCATCGTCATCAGCATCATCAACATCAGCATCATCATCATCATCAGCATCGCCACCACCAACACCACCACCACCATCACCATCATCATCATCATCATCATCATCATCGTCGTCATCATAATCATCATCATTATCATCATCATCATCATCATAAGCAGCATCATCAGCATCATCGTCATCATCATCAGCATCATCATCATCATCATCATCGTCATCGTCATCGTCATCGTCATCGTCGTCGTCGTCGACATCGTCATCATCATCATCACCACCATCATCATCATCATCATCATCATCATCAGCATCATCATCATCGTCATCATCATCATCATCCGAAGCGCCCAGGATCGGCGGCACTGGCCGGAGGCCATTTCAATAAGAACCCAGCGGCGCGCCGAGGGGGCAAGCCTCAGAAGGCGGCGCGGCTTCGGAAAAGGCTCAGATCGCTTCTCAGCAGGCCGGAGGCTGTCTGAGCCTTTTGCGAAGGCCCCGCTCCCCCTGAGCGCGCCGCCGACATTTGCAGCGCTTCCCCCCTCCCAGCGCCCCAGGCCCATTCACCGTCTACGGGGCTCCCCAACCCCAGCTTGGCTTCCGGAAGGCCGGGCCCCGCTGGCCATTGCAGGCGGTGCCCCGAAACAGTGGTGCCCAACAGCAGAACAGGGAGAAGGATGAGAATGAGAAGGCAGAAGAGAAGGTTGATGCCCCGTCCAGCGGACCGATGGCGACAAACGGGGTGACAACACAAAAAGTGCGGCAGTAGTGCGCATCGGCTGGGAAAAACAGTGCAAGCGCAGGGCGCAATCAGCGCCAGACCGTCGCACGTGCGCCACGGATACGGCTAGCAACTGCACGCAGAGCAGGAAGAGAGACATGACGACCAGGCGTGATCGGGCTGCGCACTAAGCTCGCCACCCGAGAGAGGCGGGGAACCACCGAGGGCGGCGGCGGCAAGCGCGGGCGGAGACACGCTCGAACATGTCAGGACCTCTCGCGCACGTGCGAGGGCCGACAAACAGGACTGGGATGATCCCAAGTGTGTAGCCACAACCTAGTCGCCTCAGTTGTGTGCCATAGAGGTGACGACCACAGAACAAGCGACGGCGAAGGAGACGAAACTCCACCCGTGGCGCCCAAACAGACTCTGCGATCGCCCCGAGAGGGCAAGGCGGCAGCAACATCTGCCAATGTACTGGTCCTCCCCTTCCCCCTCGTCCTCCTCCTCATCCTCCTCCTCCTTCTCCTCCTCCTCCTCCTTCTCCTCCTCCTCCTTTTCTTTTTCTTCTTCTTGTTCCTCCTCCTCTTCCTTCTCCTCCTCCTCCTTCTCCTCCTCCCCCCCTTTGGCTCAAGCAGCCGTTCCGCGCCCGAGCGGCCCCTCCCGGCGTGAGCCTGCCTGGGCGTTCCCGAAACAAAATTCGGAGCGGCGAGGCTTCGGGGAACCGCCCGCCATCAAAAATCATGTTGCCGTCAAGAAGCGGCTGCGCCAGCCGTGGTGTAGCCGTGAAATGGCGCATGCAGGGGCGCCAGGATGTCTTCCCCTCCTTTCGTCCTCTCTTCTCGCTCCTCCTCCTCCTCCTCCCCCTCCTCCTGGCGAGCACCGGTGATGCCTGTCAGCACACTGGCATCAAAGCGCAGCGGGCCCGACGCCTTCATCAGCTACAGTGCTGGAACCAGCGTGTGCGAAAAGTGCGAAAAATGGCAACAAACTTTGGCCCGACTCTGCGAGCGGGCGAGTCGGAATACAGACCGACGTCCTCAGCTACAGTGTTGGAATCAGCGCATGCGGGAGGGGCGACCAGTGGCAGCAGGCTCTGGCTGGATTGCGAGAGGTTAGAGGCAGGCAGTGGCGGCAGATGCTGGCACTGCAAGGGGAGTGCAGGTGGGCCATGATCAGTAACAACGCTGGGGGCAGCCCGTGCGAGAAAGGGGGCGCGCAGTGGCAGCCGAAGCTGGCACTGCGAGGACAATGCGGGTGGGCCACGATCAGCTACAACATTGGGAGCAGTCCGTGCGAGAAAGGGGGTGCGCAGTGGCAGCCAACGCTGGCGCTGAGCGAAACGTGAGGGTGGGCCACGATCAACTACAACGCTGGGTGCAGTCTGTGCGAGAAAGGGGGCGCGCAGTGGCAGCACAGGCTGGCGCTGCGGGGACAGTCTGGAGCTCGACAGGCGAAGGACGAGCCTGACGGCATCAGCTACAGTGCTTGGGTCAGGGCATGCGTGGCGAAGGTCGAGCCCGATGCCATCAGCTACACCCGGCAGGTCGCCAGATGCTGGAGGAGGAGTCGGCGCCCGACGTGGGCAGGCAAGTCGAAAGACGAGCCCGATGTCATCAACTACATCCGGCGAGCGTGGAGAAGCTGGAGGCGAAGACGGAGTCCAACAGTGCGGGCGGGTCACGATCAGCAGCGCCGGGGGCAGCCCGTGAGAGGAAGGGGGCATTCAGTAGCAGCGGACGCTGACGCTGCGAGAAAACGGCTACGAGAAGCGGGGGGTGAATGTAGAGCCCGATGGCGATCCCCTCCATCGTGGCTGCGGCTGGGCGCGGACGAAAGCTGGCCGGCTCAGATACTACTGCCACATAGTGGAAGTAAGCTGGAGCCAGAGTCTCGAGCATCCACCTCTTAGCTACAACGCTGGAGTCAACTCGTGCGAGAAGGGGAAGACAGGCAATGACAGCAAGGACTGTCAGGCGTGTCAGCCGCGTTTCAAGCCGAGCTTTTCTAACGATCAGTGTAAATGGACGGTATTGTGAAAGAAAAAAGAAAACACATAGAAGACCAGGAAGATCTCCTCCTCCTTCATCAGCAAGCCGACGAAAAGGCGACATGTGAATGCCGAAGACAATGGTGGGTCATGCCCCACCTGCGCTTTACATGCCTTCCTCCTCCTCCCTCCCTGCTTCCTCTGCTGACATATCTTTCTCCTCCTCACCCTCCTCCTCCTCCTCAGCTGACGTTTCTTCCTCCTCTATCTCTACCTCTTCCTCCGCTCTTTCGTCTTCTTCTTCTCCCCTCAGACGTCGCCTCTTCCTCCTCTCGCCGCCCGAGGGGTCTCCGCGGAGGCTTGGGCGGCGCCTGGCGCCGCGCTGTTGCTTCTGCTGGTGCTCGTCCGCGGTGGTGGCGCTGTTGCTGCAGCTGCTGCTGCCGCTCCTTCCCCGCCGTCTCCTCACCCTCCTTCTCCAGCTGCCGCCTGGGCTGCCGCTGGGGCGGCGCTGTGCGCCGCGCTGCCGCTGCTGTGGCTGCTGCGCCTCTCCGCTGCCGCCGGTGCTGGCGTGCTGCTGCTGCCTCTCCTCTGCGTCGCCGCTCAGCCTGGGCCGCGTGCGCCACTGGCTGGCCCCGGGGTCGCCTCCCAGGCTGCGCAAGGCGTCTCGGTGCTGTCCCTGCTGCTGGCCGGCATCCTGGTGGCGAGCCTTGGACACCGCCGCCCGCACCGACGCCATGAAGGCCATCCTGCGCTTGAGCTCGTCCGTCTCCGCCTCATTTCGTAGGGGCTGTACTGGCCACCCAGTCCGGCGGGTGAATGGATCTCGCGGCACCTCAAGCCCTACCCGCCATGGGCGCCAGAGCGGGCAGGCCCAGAAATCATGATCAGCACTCGGAAGCGCGCCCGTGTTGCACCGCGAACAGGGCCGCTCCGGTTGTCCCTTGGCCTTCGCCAGGCGGAGGTCGGACCAGTAGTCACCAGTCAAGATGCACGCAAAACCCGCGCCGCCCTTCTCTGCTATCAGGTCGTTCGCAGCCTTGTTGGCTCTGTGGCAGTACCGCGCCACTGCTTGACGTGCCATGCTGCTGTCTCTCCTCTTGGCCCCCAAGAAGGCGGCCCAGAGCCCGCGCCGCCACGCTTCCCGCAGGAGGTACTCGCGCGTCCCGATGTCCGCCGCCACGCCGAACTCCCTGCCAAAGTTGGATTCAGCGCTCTTGAAGACCAAGGTGTCGTCCTCGTTCTGCACGGCGGCCCACTACAGAGCCTCCATGTTATGCAGGCACACGCCCGTCATCCCAGCGCACTGCAGGCTGAGGCCCTGCCTGGCCAGGAACATCTGCGAGAGGCGCTGCTCGCCGACGAGCTCCCTGTACTTTTCCACCATCCTCCAAACTCGTTGCGTCATCATCAGCAGGGGGCTGGAACGATGACGACAAAGTACCAGATCCGAGAAATGGGGTGACGCAAAACCCCACTGAGAAGCTTTGATCGCATTCCTGACACTCTGGCTTAGCTCACGATGCTTTCCCTTCGGCGCCCAGCGAACCACGAAGGACCACGTCAGCGCCGGCACGCAGCTCGAAGTCACCAGGACGTGCCGCTTCTGGCACGGTAGCCCCAGTTTGCGCACTCTCGCGGCACGCCGCCGCAACTCCTCGATCTTGCCCTGCTCGCGCTCCGACAGTACGGTGCCCTTGCCGAGCAGGATGTCGACGCCCAGGAGCTTGACCTGCGCTCTGCCTTTCTCCTCTGTCCT